>CAMZMU010000064.1:47139009-47286981 GCA_947311845.1 Poa pratensis
GTGATACGTCTCCAACGTATCCATAATTTCTGCTGTTCCATGCTTATATTATACCATTTGCTACATGTTTTATATACACTTCGTATCACTTTTATGCATTTTCTGGGACTAACCTATTAACAAGATGCCACAGTGCCAGTTCCCTGTTTTCTGCTGTTTTTGGTTTCAGAAAGTTACTTCTGGAAATATTCTCGGAATTGCACGAAACAAAAGGCCAGTCCCTATTTTTCCAGCACGTACACGGAGTCCGAAGGAGAGACGAAGAGCCACGAGGTGGCCAAACCACACTGGCGCGCGGGCCCAGCCGCGCCGGTGGTTTGGGCCCCTCGGGGGTCCGCCGACATCGCCCCTTCGCCTATTTATTCCCCGAGACGCGAAAACCCTAAAACACCGAGCCTTTCATCCAGAACATATTCGCTGCCGCCGCCGTCGTCAACCCTAACTCGGGGGGTTTCTGAAGCTCTTCCCGGCACCCTGCCGGAGAGGGGAATCATCACCGGAGGGCTCTACATCGCCATGCCCGCCTCCGGAGTGATGCGTGAGTAGTTCATCCTTGGACTATGGGTCCATAGCAGTAGCTAGATGGTTGTCTTCTCCACTTGTGCCATCATGTTTAGATCTTGTGAGCTGCCTATCATGATCAAGATCATCTTATTGTAATGCTACATGTTGTGTTTGCTGGGATCTGACTTATATTGATACCTATGTGGAGCTGAATATTATATTATCATGTCTATGTCATTTGTGATCTTGCATGCTCTCCGTTACTTGTTGAAGCCTTGGCCACGTGAATACTTGTAACTCCAAGAGGGGGTATTTATGCATGATAGTTGGGTTCAACCTCTATTTAACCTGGGATAGTGACAGCAAGTTCTAAGGTTGTAGATGTGTTGTTGCCACTAGGGGTAAAACAGCAATGCTTTATTCAAGGATGAATGTATTGTTTACATTACGCACATTACTTAATGCAATTGTCTGTTGCTTGCAACTTAATACTGGAAGGGGTACGGATGTTAACCGGAAAGTGGACTATTTAGGCATAGATGCATGCTGGATAGCGGTCTATGTACTTTGTCGTAATGCCCAAATGAATCTCATAGTAGACACCACAGCTCACACATGCATGTTATATGCACTTATCAATTGTCAATTGCCCAGCTGTAATTTGTTTACCCAGCATGTTAGTTATCTTATTGGAGAGACACCACTAGTGAACTGTGGACCCCGTCCATTCTTTTACATCTGAAATACAATCTACTGCAATCATTGTTCTCTACTGTTTTATGCAAACAAACATCATTTTCCATTCGATACGTTTAACCCTTTGTTTTCAGCAAGCCGGTGAGATTGACAACCTCACTGTTAAGTTGGGGCAAAGTAATTTGATTGTGTTGTGCAGGTTCCACGTTGGCACCGGAATCCCTGGTGTTGCGCCGCACTACACTCCACCAACACCTTCGAAGCAAACCTCGTTTTCCTACTGGTCGATTAAACCTTGGTTTCATACTGAGGGAAAACTTACTGCTGCACTCATCATACCTTCCTCTTGGGGTTCCCAACTGACGTGTGACGTACAAGCATTGTTTCTGGCACTATTAACCTAGAGCCACCAACACGTTTTCTGGCGCCGTTGCCGGGGAAAACAATTGCTTCTGCAAGGGGAGTCTCTCACACCCAATCTCTTTACTTTGTTATTTGTCTTGCTTAGTTTATTTTTATTTAGTTTGTTTGCTCTCTTATCAAAAACACAAAAAAATTAGTTACTTGTTTAATTCAGTTTGATTTTGTTTTTCAAAATGAATGCTCCTGAAGTTGAAGTTCGTTCTTTTAGGCAACTAGGAGGTGAAAATTTGAAAGATGCTTGGTATAGAATTAGTGATGCTCATCATAGATGTACTAAGAAACACTCTACCACTATCCTCCTTAGGAACTTTTATGTTGGTATCTCTAGTTGGTATAGGTATGTTCTAGACACTCTTACAGGTGGAAATTTCTTGGGTACTCCTGCTTTAGAAGCCTGTAATATTATTGAAAGTTTGGTAGGAACACCACCCACTAAAGATATTAAAGTTGAGATCACCTTGGAGGATGTTATAAATAAGTTAGACTCTATGGAGAATTTTTTTCCAAATTTTCTTGATTGTATTGGTAAGACTAATGAATCAATAGCCACCATCAATGAAAGAATCACTGTTCTTGAGGATAATAATATCCATGACACCCAAAATCATAGAATTGATGAGTTAGAGGAAGCTATTGAAACCTTAAGTTCAACCTTTACTTCTCTTAAGTCTAAAAAGGAGAAAGTTTATGTGGGTAGAGAGCAAAAGTTTATGTATGTTCCTAAAGTGCCAAAACCAAAGACTCATTATGAGCTTAAAATTGATAAAACTTTTAGTACGGTTAAAGGTAATGAAACACCTCCAGGAACATCTAAGATACCCATTGTTACAAGCTGTGTGTTGGAAGAAGCTTTTGATGATTTGAATGATTTGCCACTTGACAACACTTGATTTTCACTTTCTGCGCCTAGCTGAAAGGCGTTAAAGAAAAGCGCTTATGGGAGACAACCCATCGTTTTTATTTGCTGTTATTTTTGTTTTCTTTGAGTCAAGGAGTTTTGTTACTTCTGTAGCAACTCCTTTGTATCTTTATTTTATCGCAATGTTGTGCCAAGTAAAGTTCTATATTGAAAGTTGATGCAAGATTTGGATTTCTGCGCAGTGACAGATTTTTAGCTGTCACGGATTTGAGCTTATCTCCCTGTAGAAAATTCAAAAAATTCTGAGAAAAATCACGCATATTCCTGAGATATGTACGCAACTTTCATTATTTTAGGCCAGATCCATCTGAGCAACTTAAGTGCCTCGAAAAAATTCGTCATTCCAGACTGTTCTGTTTTTGACAGATTCTGCCTTTTGTTTTGCATTCGCTCTTTTACTGTGTTTGTGTGGATTTCTTTGCTCCACAAAGCATTGGTGGCTGTAGCTAATGTCCAGAAGCTTTGGGATTGATTGTATCATTACAGAATATGAGAATTTTTGATTATGCACTAACCCTCTAATGAGAACTGTCTTGAGTTTGGTGTGAAGGAAGTTTTCAAGGATCAAGCGAGAAGGGTGATATTATGTGATCAAGAAGAGTGAAAAGCCTAAGCTTGGGGATGCCCCCGTGGTTCATCCCAACCATATTCAGAGAGACTCAAGCGTCTAAGCTTGGGGATGCCCAAGGCATCCCCTTCTTCATCAACAAACTTATCAGGTCATCTCTAGTGAAACTATATTTTAATTCTTTCACATCTTATGCGCTTTACTTGGAGCGTCTGTGTGTTTTTATTTTTGTTTTTGTTTGAATAAATTCGGATCCTAGCAATCCTTGTGTGGGAGAGAGACACGCTCCGCTTTTTCATGTGAATACTCATGTTCTTCACTTATATTTGTTGAGTATTCTTAACTAGCTACTGCAGTGCTTTTAGCTCCTGTTTTTCATGCATCTCTTCGAGCTGTTAGCACTTGTTTATAAATACTCTCTTGCTGCATTATATTATCATTTGGAGAGTTTATGTTTAAATAAATTATTGGTGTTTGTTTGGAAGAAAGAAAATGCTACATGTAGTAGTTGGTATTGGAAAAGACATATGCATTCTTGTAGATCATTGTCTTGTTTTGATTTGATGCTTTGCAATTGTTTTGAGCTCTCAAGTAGATCATGTTTAAGCTCTTGCATCATGTAGTTAAAGCCTAGTAGTGGAGAACTACCGTAGAGCTTGTTGAGACTTGGGATGCATATTTGTTCTCTCTAAGGTCTAGATATTTTCTGGTAAAATGTTTGAGCAACAAGGAAGACAGTGTAGAGTCTTATAATACTTGCAATATGTTTTTATGTGATTCTTGCTGTACCGGTTTATACTTGTGTTTGCTTCAAACAACCTTGCTAGCCTAAACTCTGTACTGAGAGGGAATGCTTCTCGTGCATCCAAAACTTGAGCCAAAACCCATGCCATTTGTGTCCACCATACCTACCTACTATGTGGTATTTCCTGCCATTCCAAGTAAATATTTCATGTGCTACCTTTAAACTATTCAAAACTTTATTACTCCTTATTTGTGTCAATGTTTTATAGCTCATGAGGAAGTATGTGGTGTTTTATCTTTCAATCTTGTCATTTACTTCTGACAGACTTTCACCTGGACTAGTGGCATATACATCCGCTTATCCAATAATTTGCAAAAAGAGCTGGCAACGGGGTGCCCAGCCCCAATTAATTACAACTTTCATTAATAATTCTCTTCACATGTTTTGCCCTGATTTATCAGTAAGCAACTTAATTTTGCAATAGACACTCCTCCATGGTATGTGAATGTTGGAAGGCACCCGAGGATTCGGTTAGCCATGGCTTGTGTAAGCAAAAGGTTGGGAGGAGTGTCATCTATAAAGAAACTAAAATACATGTGTAAACAAAAGAGAAGAGGGATGATCTACCTTGCTGGTAGAATAACGTCCTTCATGGGAGCCGCTCTTTGAAAGTCTGGTTGACAAGGGGGTTAGAGTGCCCACTACCATTCGTTGACAACAACAAACACCTCTCAAATACTTATTTTGTGCTCTCTATATGCTTTCGAAAACTTAAAAAGCTCTAGCACATGATTTAATCCCTGCTTCCCTCTGCGAAGGGCCTATCTTTTACTTTATGTTGAGTCAGTTTACCTACTCCTTTCTATCTTAGAAGCAAACACTTGTGTCAACTTTGTGTGCATTGATTCTTACATATTTACTTATTGCACTTGTTATATTGCTTTATGTTGACAACTATCCATGAGATATACATGTTACAAGTTGAAAGCAAATGCTGAAACTTAATCATCCTTTGTGTTGCTTCAATGCCTTTTACTTTGAATCTATTGCTTTATGAGTTACCTCTTATGCAAAACTTTTTGATGCTTGTCTTGAAAGTACTATTCATGAAAAGTTTTTGCTTATATGATTCATTGTTTACTCTTTATCTATTTGTTAGCAAACTATAGATCATTGCTTTGAGTCACTTCATTCATGACATGAGCCTTGCAATATATTGATCAAGATTGTGTGAAAGCATGTCTCCTCAGAAATTATTTGTTGTTATCGTTTTACCTACTCGAGGACGAGTAGAACTAAGCTTGGGGATGCTTGATACGTCTCCAACGTATCCATAATTTCTGCTGTTCCATGCTTATATTATACCATTTGCTACATGTTTTATATACACTTCGTATCACTTTTATGCATTTTCTGGGACTAACCTATTAACAAGATGCCACAGTGCCAGTTCCCTGTTTTCTGCTGTTTTTGGTTTCAGAAAGTTACTTCTGGAAATATTCTCGGAATTGCACGAAACAAAAGGCCAGTCCCTATTTTTCCAGCACGTACACGGAGTCCGAAGGAGAGACGAAGAGGCCACGAGGTGGCCAAACCACCCTGGCGCGGCGGGCCCAGCCGCGCCGCCTGGTGGTTTGGGCCCCTCGGGGGTCCGCCGACATCGCCCCTTCGCCTATTTATTCCCCGAGACGCGAAAACCCTAAAACACCGAGCCTTTCATCCAGAACATATTCGCTGCCGCCGCCGTCGTCAACCCTAACTCGGGGGGTTCTGAAGCTCTTCCCGGCACCCTGCCGGAGAGGGGAATCATCACCGGAGGGCTCTACATCGCCATGCCCGCCTCCGGAGTGATGCGTGAGTAGTTCATCCTTGGACTATGGGTCCATAGCAGTAGCTAGATGGTTGTCTTCTCCACTTGTGCCATCATGTTTAGATCTTGTGAGCTGCCTATCATGATCAAGATCATCTTATTGTAATGCTACATGTTGTGTTTGCTGGGATCTGACTTATATTGATACCTATGTGGAGCTGAATATTATATTATCATGTCTATGTCATTTGTGATCTTGCATGCTCTCCGTTACTTGTTGAAGCCTTGGCCAAGTGAATACTTGTAACTCCAAGAGGGGGTATTTATGCATGATAGTTGGGTTCAACCTCTATTTAACCTGGGATAGTGACAGCAAGTTCTAAGGTTGTAGATGTGTTGTTGCCACTAGGGGTAAAACAGCAATGCTTTATTCAAGGATGAATGTATTGTTTACATTACGCACATTACTTAATGCAATTGTCTGTTGCTTGCAACTTAATACTGGAAGGGGTACGGATGTTAACCGGAAAGTGGACTATTTAGGCATAGATGCATGCTGGATAGCGGTCTATGTACTTTGTCGTAATGCCCAAATGAATCTCATAGTAGACACCACAGCTCACACATGCATGTTATATGCACTTATCAATTGTCAATTGCCCAGCTGTAATTTGTTTACCCAGCATGTTAGTTATCTTATTGGAGAGACACCACTAGTGAACTGTGGACCCCGGTCCATTCTTTTACATCTGAAATACAATCTACTGCAATCATTGTTCTCTACTGTTTTATGCAAACAAACATCATTTCCATTCGATACGTTTAACCCTTTGTTTTCAGCAAGCCGGTGAGATTGACAACCTCACTGTTAAGTTGGGGCAAAGTAATTTGATTGTGTTGTGCAGGTTCCACGTTGGCACCGGAATCCCTGGTGTTGCGCCGCACTACACTCCTTCACCAACACCTTCGAAGCAAACCTCGTTTTCCTACTGGTCGATTAAACCTTGGTTTCATACTGAGGGAAAACTTACTGCTGCACTCATCATACCTTCCTCTTGGGGTTCCCAACTGACGTGTGACGTACAAGCATTGTTTCTGGCACTATTAACCTAGAGCCACCATGCCGCCGTCGACTGCTGCAGCGCTGCCGATGCATACGCGCAGACGCGGTCGACGAAGCCAACAGCCTCCGCCAAGCCGACACTCTCGCTGGAAGTCCCTTCTGGAGGAGCACCTCCGCAAGTCTCTGATCAAAAGAAATCCACACCCGTAAGACGTCAGAAGTCGAAAAAAGGCAAAGTAGGCACTGAGCCGAAAAACTTACTTCCAACAACATCTGCGAGTGCGAGCAAGCGGTCGACTGGGTCTTCTCCAGATCATCCCGGGCTTGTTCCCGCTCTTGGGCTTCACCCAGCGACTTCTCCAGCTCCGCGACCCGCGCCTTCATGCTCTCCTTCTCGCCTACGGACCAACGGAAGCAAAGTTAGCATGAAAGGCAGTTGACGCGCCCTCGAGCACAAGGGTTCACACTCACTATTCGCCTGCTCCAAAGCAGCGCGGAGTTGATCCCTCCCTGCTCCATGCGAACGAAGGCTGCGGCTCCCTCCACCTGCTGGCGATAAATGGCTGCGGGAAACACAAGACATCAATCTGCGCCCGACTATTCTAGTCACGCACATCTTCGGGGGCTACTCCCATCGGGAGCGCTGTTCGCGCACCCGATACAGATTTTGGCAGAACGAGTCAAAGGACACTTACATGCTCAAGCAGCCCAGCGTCAGCCGGAGTCGCATCAGCAGTTTTCTCCGGCACGGAGGAGGTCGAAGTCTTCAAGGCCAAAGCGTCACCCGCCTGAGCCTCTTCTCCGGTCGTCTTCGCAGTTTGCTCAATCATGGAGTAGAAGTGTACTCCATCTCACGAGGGGAAACAACAGCGCCAGTACGGTCGCTGTGACAAGAAAACTCAATTCAAGGACCCGCAAGTGAAGAAGCACACTCGACAACAACAAAGCACTGGTTATGCGACTAACCTGACGACATCAACATCGTCTTCACTTCCCAGGGAGACGGAGGCCATCCTCGCGAACTCGGTTGGCGGTGCAGAGCCGAGTGGAGGCACGACCAAAGGATCAGCAAGGTCACACTCGGATGCCTAGCGCCCGAAGAGGACTCGCTCGTCTCTTCCTCGTTCACACCCGCCTCCTTCACAGGCGACGAGGAAGAACCAGAGTCGCCACTCTTTCGCCTCTGCCGCTTCCGCAGCGGCTCCTCATCTTCATCATCCTCCTCCAACTCTTCACTCGGAGAGGTGGCGGAGGGAACTTCATCGTCATCAACCTCGTCCTCAGGGAACTCTGCCTCTTCATGAGGTCCATTCTCTCCATCAACGGAGGAAGACTGACGTAGCTCGAACGACCCTGTCAGCAAAATGAAGCGTTCGAGTAAGGCAAAAGGATTCGACAGAAGAAGATACAAGACAAAGCAAACGAAGCTCACCTCAGGCACAGGATTATTAGGCCCATATGGCTCGACTGGGCACTTGACGTTACACGGTCAGCGGCTCGGACTAGTGATGCTCCTCACCTTCGACTCGACTGCGTCATCATCAAGCTCATTGCCAGCATCCTCACGCGCCCACATCGGGTGGACGCGACTGCGGAGCGGCTGCACCCGAAGCCTGAAGAAGGTGGCGATGAGGTGAATTCCACCCGTCTCGCGCCCGAGACTTTTCAGAAGGCCACGAAGTAGTGTCAGCAAGGGCTGAGTCGCCTCCCTGTCCTCCTTCGACAGTGGGTGCGCCCACGCGTTCGTCTTCCGCAACTCGCGATCAGCCGCGAACTCAGGAAGCCCTTCTTGGTCGCACCTGATGTCGAACCACTTCTTCCCCAGCCCTGGACGGAGTCGGACTTCTTCATCTGGAAGTAGGAGGTGCCGCCATGCACCTGGATGCCGAAGCCGCCGACTGGGTACACCTGCTTGCTCTTCCCCACGTTCCTCCTCACGAGGAATAGAGACTTCCACACAGCCAGTTGGGTGCGATTCCCAGGAAGCACTCGCAGAGCACGAAATAGCTCGCGATGCTCAAGACGCTGTTGCGAGTCAGATCGTGGATCTGAATCCCATAAGCATACAAGAGACCACGGACGAAATCGTGGAGGGGGAACCCGAAACCCCGCGGAAGGAAATCCACGAAGCAAACGCGTTCCCCCTCGCGAGGAGCGGGGAATACCTCTTTCCCAGGAGCGCGCACCGTCGCCTGGTCTGCCGGCGGCAGCAGCCCCTGCGCGCGAGGGCCTCGAGGTCGGCCTTCTTCACCGACGATTTGACCCAGTCGCCGTCGGGCTTCTTCATCACGCTAGCCTCGGCGGCGGCGACGGCGCCAGCAACAGGCTTCCCCCTCTTCATCGTGGCCTTGCTCATGGAGGGCGGAGGAAAGAAACTAGCAGAGGAGCAACAATGGCGGGAGAGAAAGCAGCGGAGACGATGGAATGGGGATGGAATGAACTGTTCACCGATGCGGTAAAAAATATACACCGCGTGGCCAGTTAATCCAGCCGTCCTCAGCGAAACCGCACTCACAACATCATCTGGCCGTCCACGTGTCGCGCGGAGATAGCAACCGTCGCCGGCCACGCCGCCCACTACGCGCGGGAATCAAGGCGCCATCATCACACCGCGAAATTTTCGCGCCCAACGGTCAGTATAAAGCGGCAAACCGCTGTCTCCAGTCAATACTGACAGTGGGCCCGTACTGTCACGTCCCATTGGACACAGAGTGAGCCAGAAAACGTCAGCGCTGACGTCAACTGCGCAGGCGAGCAAGTAAGCCAATGGGCTGATCGATAACTCGGGCAATTCATTCGAGTGCAAAAATATTCAGTAAGCTCTATGAGCCGAATAAACTCGAACAGCTCATTCGAGTGCAAGAAGATTCAGTAAGCTCCAAGAGCTGAAGACACTTGTGCAGTAAGCCAAACAGGCCGAATACACAGTAAGTCAAGCAAAGCCAGTCGCGACTCCAACATGTTTGAGTCCCTTCTTTACTCCCATCGGGAGCGGGCTTTTCGACTGAAGAAAAATTGAATTTACCTCAATTGCAAGCAATTCAGCTTAATCTCGGGGGCTACTCCCATCGGGAGCGCTGTTCGCGCTCCGAGTGACTCAGAACAAAGGCAGTCGAAAAAATCACCGACTAAGGCTGTACCCACAGTATTTTACCCTGGAAGTGGCAGTTCGACTAAGGAATCCTCCATAAGCCCTGAACGGCCGGAGTCGACCGATTTTACTCATTTCTTTCAGGAACCCGACGGCGTGCCCAGGAGGAAGGAGTCCTTTACCCGACTCTACGATTCGATAAGCACTCGGGGGCTCCTGTCGTGGGGTCACTCTTCGACTACCCCACGGTGGGGATACCTGGGTCACGCCAAGCCCATCAGCCTGATGACGGGGCCCAAGGAAGGCCCAAGGAGGACGACGTGCGGCCCAAGATAGTCGACGCTAGGTCATGCGACCCAGCCATGCTTGTAAGCGCCATCGGCACCGTTCACCTGAGACCTAGCCTACAATAAAGGCTAGGAGGGTCCTTCGTCTAGGGTACGCTCATAGCCGCGGCACAAACCCTAGCGAGATTGACATCTTGCCATTGTAGCCACAACTCGCCATTCAATACCAGACAAGCAGGAAGTAGGGTGTTATCCTCGGGAGCCTGAACCTGGGTAAACGCCTTGCTTGTCAGCGTCGTGATCACCAGCGCTCAACTCTCTCCCCCTCAATCAACCCGGGGTACACAACCAGGGATTTGCCGAGTCCACACCTCGTCAGGTGCCCTTCTGGATCTTTGCTGCTTGTCTGTGCTTGTTCTTCTCCTCCTGGCGGCCGAGGTGGTGAGGGGGACGGGGAGAACAGCATGGTGGTGGCCAGATCTGGTGGGCGCGGGGGTCGATCTGATGTTCTGGTGCTGAGGCGCGGCACCGGACGGTTGCCTTCTCTGCTTTGTGGGCAGCTTCCATGGTGGGAGAGGCAATATGAAGCTCTGGAGGCAGATCCCAATTAAAATCCGCGTCTTCGTCGGTCCTCTGGCGAGCTTGACGATGGCCTCTTTCTCTCGGCCGGCCGTGGCGGCGAGGGAGACGAGGGAGGTGGTCGTTTTGCTGCTGCTCGTGGTCACCGCGGCAGGGGAGCACGGAAGCTGCTCCTGGGAGTTCTCCAACGGCAACCATGTACAGGTTGCTGTATCTGTGGGTCGGCTGGCGGCCACTCCCTCCCTCGACGCCGGCGACGGTTCCTCCGGCCGGTGTTTGCAGGTTTTCGTCTACCTCCAGGCGTATGCCAAATGGAGGCCTTTTCCCCTCTGCGCAGTATCTCCCGGCGTCCCAGGCCAAGTGGTTTCGTCCCCGGAGTGGTGGCGCTTGACTGCGCGGTGGTGCTTGCTTGCGGTGGTGCCGGAGCTGGACTCGATGGTTTGCAGGAAAATACTTTTAATAAAATGGAACGGAGGGAGTAACAATTACAAGTGCTATCTATTTACCCACAACGTTATCGGATGTCGAATGTTCAGTAGAATAACATTACATTGTATTGTATTGTATTGTTTACAGAGTACAGAACCCTGGATTTATAGATGTTGTCGAGATCGAACCTCAAACTCCCAATTCAAAAATCGATACCTCGAACTCGATGACAAGCATGGCCACCCGTCGTATCTATCATCTCCATCGCCCCTCTCTTAAAATCTCTTTTCTTTTCTCTCGATCCGAGCAGCTGCACACGCCCATTTCGAGCACGCTTCCCATCCGAGCAGTAGCGGAAGCCGCAACTACGTCCTCCATCGCGTGCAGCGACAGCTAGGGTGGTGCCCTGTCAAGCAAAACCTTGGCTTCGGCTCCCATCATGAGCGGTGGCGCAGTGATGCTCGACTCCGATGTTGCAATGACGCCTGGATCGCCTTCAGCTTGGTCTAGAAGGAGTTTGTCTTGCAGGAAGTTTGCGGAGGCTAGGACGATGAGCATGATGAGGTTGTGGTTGCGACAATGCTAGTAGTTTGGCATGTTTAGTTAACGCCCCGATCTTGACAAGGGTCACACCAACAATCCCGATCGAGAAACATTATTTCGACATCTTTCATCTGGGCTCAGCAAGTTCGGAGTGCTAATTCCTGATATTAGGAGTTCATGGTTTGATCCCGACACCCTGTACAAGTTTAAGGTTTATTTAAGACTTTACTCTTATTTACAAGTATCAAATCTGCCCACCTCAATGTGGCATAACATCACTCGCGTAGAAAAGTACAATCACCACAAAAAAAATAGATATGGGTCGTAACGAGCAAGACAAAGTAATTGAATCAATGTCATCCGAACGATTTGGGAGAGCTAATACATAATATTTCAAGATTTTGTTTTCGCAAGAGTACAAGAAAGACATGATCCGCATGTACACACCACACTCGCAAGTCACGCCACCACGCATTTACGATACTATGCAAATGCTCACAGTAGATACGCTTCATTTGTGCAAGTTCTATATGAATATAAATCTGCGAGGGCACGTTGAAGTTTAATCTCCTTTTCGAATGAGATCGAGATCACGAGAGACGATCATTTGGTGCACGCAACAGGGGAATATTTATCACCTTTTTTTTGCGGGTAAGGGAATATTTGTCACATTGACCCTCTGCCTTTCCAGTACCTTGATAAGCTTAACTAATACCAGGTCCCCCCGCAAAAAAAAAAAAAAAAAAACTAGTACCAGGTCCGTGCCCTTTTTTCTTTCTAATCACGGCAAAGTCGCTGGTTAATTACTACCTAAAAAAAGTCGCTGGTTAATTAATCAACCTCGTGCTCTCTTTTTTTTTTTTTTTTTTTTGCGAAACACAGTACAACGCAAGCGCTCATATACACGCGCACACACACACCCCTATGAACGCACGCACGCACACCCTAACCCCTATGAGCAACCTCCGAGAGACTGAGTCGGCGGGTCGAGTCTTGAGATTGACGAAGTCACCACGGGCGCCTCGCTGTCGACGGAACGTCGCCTCCCACTGAAGAATATTCCGCCTTAAATGAGAAACACCAGCGTCAAACCTGGGGTTTGAACTCTGGTGGGCTGGGGGTACAACCACCCACCTAACCATCTTGCCACAGGCAAGTTCTCATCAACCTCGTGCTCTCGATGTGGGTACTGGTGTGCGTCCTCAGGCATGTGCCTATGTAGTACTCCGTACGTGAGGAACTTTTCTCATGAGCCTCCCTATGAAAAAAGGGGGTCATTGATGGGGTCGAGGCTTTTGTTAGTTTTATATTTTATTTATGAGATGGTTGCTTTTATTTTAGTTAAGAGAGAGAAAAAAAGAGTATGCCCGCACTTTTGGATCCTCGGCACCGGTGAGTCCTAAATTTGCAAAGGCTCGGAATTCATATCTTAAAGCTTTACAAATCTTAACTATGCATGTATATATATGTCGAGGAATTGAAACCCAGGCCCCTCGTAAACCGTACTCAGGAAATCGCAAGAGTATGTTTTATTTAGTGGTCACGTGCCTAGGCTAACACCGAAGAATAGAGTGATGGAATGTTCTTCTGTGTTTTGACTTTGATGACTCCACTCAGGGAGCTCTAAATTAAGGCTATCTGATACTTGAAAGAGGAGGGCATCACCGACATCCTGGTGCTGTCGATTTCTTTCACCACCGCCTTCTACCATTGTGGCTCACGCCAGTTAGTGGCAGGTCACGTTATGGCGGTGGGATCAGTGACCCACACTTAGTAGAAAAACCTTCATATATACCATGTATGGTTTTCATAGAAAAAACTAAAAGTTAGATTGATTAAGGTTTTGACCCCAGTAGGGTTATCAACTGTTCCTCGTTGCCGCTTTCAGGTTTTCCCTGCTAATTATGGGTTTTTAATCACGTAGTCGTCCTTCCCTTGAGCGAGGACACAGTCAAGGAGCGTGTGCGCCAGATCAAGGTAAAGACTTGGGCGACACTAGTATAGCTCAGGATATCGCACATTTTTAAAATCGTCCATCGCCACAGACTTATCGAACCGTCACTACTTAGGGTGGGCGATTGGTAGGTCATCTTACACGGTTAAAAACAATACGATGATGAATGTTTGACTCACAAGTTTTCACTCGATGAAAGGAGTATCAACTCCCAATTTTTATTTCTTGAAAACATGTAATATAGGGCTCGTAATCTCTAGCTGGGGCGGGTGGTACCAAACTAGCAAAACTAGAACGTGTCTAGATACTTGTGAATTGAAAGAGGCTGGAATATATTATAATTCGGAACTTAGGGAGTAGTAATCAAAAGAAAAATATATTTGGGGAGGGGGGAATGACCTCAACATAGCTCGCCGCCACTTGAGGAGTGCTATTTGATAAAATGCCCATTTACTTAGGCTATTTGATAAAACGCTCCACTTTACTTTGGCATTTGCTCCAAAGATAAAATTTGGACAGTGGACTTCAATAAATTTCGACGACATTTCCTCCAAACAAACTAAGTTAATGTAAAAAATTGGCATATTTGAAATAAAATATTTGGTTACATCGCAAACCAACATGAGCACAAATCCGATGTCTTTGATTACTCACAAAAAGGAGCCGCAATCTGATATCTTTGGTTACATCACGAAAGGACGACAATCTTAAGTTTTAATGATTTTGCATCTCACAATCTACAAACCAAACTATACGGTAGCACTCCAACGTTCAAAATTGTATGATGGAAAAATATGGGAAGGGGGGGGGGAGGAGGGGGGGGGGGGGGGGGGGGGTGGTTGTCGCATCACCTCAACGCAGCTCTGCCGTCACTCGGGGTGGGGGGGGGGGGGGGGTGCTATCTATCTATATTTCTTATAAAGAAAAACCCCACTAAGATGCATTAATTATTTTTTTATCTCTACATGCAAGTTATCCACATCACACACTATTTGAACCAGTCCATTTTCCATGTAATCTCCACTAACAATAATTAATGATGGTACATCTTCATGCAACCTATCCATGCCAACTTTTTTCAGCCATATAATTATCCATGTCACTAATATTAAACAATTTCAGATATATTAAATTTAGTGTCTTGACTTTTGTGATCAACTAAATCTTGACAATTGAATATTTCATGTGTCTTATACCCATTTTATTTACATAATACTTTGTTAAAGATATTACCGCTGCAATGTGCGGAGTATTCTTCTAGTTTGATAAAATGCTCCACCTTACTTTGCCTATTTGGTAAAATTCTCTACTTTACTTTGGCATTTGCTCCAAAGGGCACATTTAATTTACCAGTTTAACCCCTGCCTCTCCTTTCTCCCCTCTCTCATGGACGAGCACAATTCTCTTCCACCATGCCTCCAAATCAGACTTAACAAAAAATTCGATAGCAAACCAACTAAATTAATGAAAAAAATATGCATATTTGAAATAAAATATTTGGTTACAACACAAACCAACATGAGCACAAATCTGATGTCTTTGATTACATCAAAAAAGGAGCAGAAATCTTATATCTTTGGTTACATCACAAACTACAAACCAACACGAGCACATAACGTAAGTGTTTTAGTGAGTCCACATCTCACAAAATGACCAACACAAATTCTTTTCTTGCCAAAACTAGTTCATTTTCTTCTTCCTCGGAATTATCTTCTTCGGAACAACTTGTTGCGTTTCTTGGTGGCGACACCACATGCTCTAACGTACGTGGGCCATGTACTGCCTTCCTGCGGACACCTTCGGACGTGTGGTGGATACATTACAAAACATATAACTTACTACCTCCGTTCCATAAAAGAATGCCTATAATTTTTTGTCAAAGTTAACTCATGTGAATTTTGATCAAAGTTTTATGAAAAACTACTAGCAGTTACAATTTCAAATCAATATTATTAAACAACGAGCTCTGCGCTTAGCTAGGGAAGTAGTTGGCAACAAAATGGTACCTGTTAGACCTGATAAAAATATATTCTAGTTCAGTTGCCCATGAGAAGTGAATTTCGTTTTAACAAGTCTACCTATGTTAATGTTGTCATTCTCAAAATTCCCATAGGGTACGGAAGAGACTTGACTTTTACAGATCTCATTTCTTTTGGCAAAGCGATAAAAACAAACGTAAATATAGGTTAATAAAATAGAATATTATATGTAGACCAAAGGATCAGCGTGGCTTAGAAATAGAGGTACTTGAACTGAAAAATAAATGTTTACTCATAAAATGGAAGTTTAAATTAGTAAATGAAGAAGGGGTGTGGCAAGAATTGCTACACAACAAGTACCTTTCAAATAAAACGTTGGCGTAGGTTGAGACCAAACCGACGGACTCCCATTTTGGAAATGCCTTATGAGAGTTAAAGAGGAGTTCTTTAACAAGTTTTTTTTTTAACTTGGGGATGGTAAAACCATAAGGTTTTGGGAAGATACATGGTTAGGCGATTCTCCTTTACTTTCTCAATATTCGTCCTTATATAACATTGTGCAATGGAAAAATGTTCCTGTTCATGATGTGTTAGCTAGTGCTACTTCTTTGAATATGAGTTTCATAAGGGCACTCACTCGGGATAAGTGGGACGCATGGTCACGTTTAATGGAGGTCGTGTTATTACATGAACGTGACACTTTGTTTGGAAGCTTACTAATACTAGTGTGTTTACAATGAAATCTATGTATGAGGATCTCATGAATGAACACACTATATATCTTCACAAATATCTTTGGAAGCTTAAAATACCTCTTAAGATAAAGAATTTTATGTGATTCCTTAGTACGAAAGTTTTGCTCACAAAAGATAACCTGGCTAAAAGATAATGGCAAGATGTACAAAATGTTCTTTTTGCGGTTTTGAAGAGACGGTGGAATGGAATTGATAAAAAAACAAAGGATAGAATTCGTATTGGAGTTTTAGCTTGAAGTTGGGCAATATGAAATTGTCGAAACAACCTTGTTTTTAATAGAAAAAGATCCTTTCATGTTTTGCAGGTTATCAACATGGTTGTGCATTGGATTATTCAGCTATGGTCGTTTCTCCTCCCGCCAGATCAGCGAGAACTTATGGCTATTGGTTCTGTCCGGCTCTGGCGGTCGCACATAGTATATCTTTTGTCAGGCTACGCGGCAGCATATTAGTCGAACTAGGATGATTAATTGCTTTATATTGTGCTCGTCTTTTAGACGGTTGATTCTTGTTTCAATCTTACATGATTCATGTGATGTAAAATTTGAATATTTTTGAACTATGCAATAAACGGCTGTGTGCGTCGCTTGATGTGGTTTTATCCCATTTTGAGAAAAAACTTGCCAATGAGAAAGCGAGTTAGCAACGTATATAGGTTGTGTACGGACGCACCTTCACCGATTCGTGCATGTCGTGGGAAACAACCGAGTTTCCATGTTCTATCAATTTTTGTGTATAATTTATCGGTAACTCTCCACAGAGGTACTAGCAGTGGCGGAGCCAGGAATTGAACTGAGCCGGGTCGGGAAAATAAGCTTTAAATTTTTTCATGGCAGAAAAACAAGTGCATTCGATAAAAAAGGTCCAAACTGATCCAATTTGCATATTTCATCAAGTACAACTATGAAATGACAATAAATAACAAGAAGAACATACAAAATAGAGCTACATTTTCATAAGATAGTATCATACCACTATGTTGTATCCATGTTGGCAAGTCGAAAGTGTCGAGGAAGATGACCTCTACGGTCATTGTAGGAATGGAAACGTAGCATAATCTTCTTGTCATCAATTTTTGCAAATATCTCCTTCTCAACATAGCAAATCATCAAATTATTGAGCCAATCATCCCCTATCTTGTTTCGAAGATCTGACTTTATAATATTCATGGCCGAGAAAACCCTCTCAACTGATGGTGTTGCCACAGGTAATGTCAAAGCAAGTGTAATAAGGCGATAGACCAATGGAAATGTCAAATGTTGTCTCTTCTGAACCAACTTGAGAGCAAGATCACTCAGACTGTCACAGACTATGAATTCAGGACTTCTCTTCATCATATCAACATATATGTTCAGTTCATCAACCAATAGAGAACAATCATGCGAAGAGAAATCAGCAGAGTACATAGTTGCAAGCTCAACTAGCTTATCATTGTCAAAGGTGATGAATGAGTCTCTAGGATCAAGGCATGCAGTGCTGATAACCCCCAAGAGCAAGGGATCACTGTAGCACCTCTCAATGTGGAAGTAAGGTATCGATCCGCAGGATCAAGAAGGAAAATTTATCTATTCCCTACAACTAAAGTGTCACAAGTTTTAGTTGATTGTGCACTAAACAAGTTTAAGGAACAAGGTGGTTGGTTTGATGGATGTAAAAGTGTCCCAATCCTCTTCTTTGCAAGAGGACAAGACAAAGGTAGTAGCAAGTGAAAGCTCTCAAAGAGAGAAAGCCCAATCCTCTATGTAGCAAGAGGACAAGCTCAAGTGTGTGTTTCTTATAGGAACAATGGACATGGTTCATGGGTTCACTTAATCCTCTCTCTCTCTCATCTACGGTGATCATCATGTTATAGATAAAGTACACACAATTGTCATGTTTTAATGGTAGCTTTTTATGACGGCTATATGTCCTAAAACACATAGTTGAAAGAAATACTCATTTGTGTTGCTAGGTCACCCCTCGTAAGGCTAGCGTGGTTTCTCTCACTCCCACATCATACTCTTTCTTTTTACCCCCAGATAAAGGACGTTGGGCGGTACTGTGTCACTCAATACCTATGCCGTGTCACATCGGCCATCCCGTACCCACATACATCATACTTCAAAGTATGACAAATCACAAAAGCTCCAACACAACGGTAAATGCATAACAAATCATCTCACACCACAATATTCACCACAAAGGTATTACATAGATGACCGTAATCATGTTCAGCAGCTCATACAGTACTAATTAGTGAAGCTCAAGAGAGAGGAGAGATACATAAGTTACCACCACAAACCCTAGTCCAGGGGGTGGACTACTCCCCTTCATCATAGTGATGACGGTGAAGAAGTTCTTGCTGTAGGTGTTGATGATGAACACGCCGGAGGGGGGTGGAGCCCTCCGGAGGTGATTCCGGCGGCGTTTCCCCCCTCCGATCTTCTCCGGCGGCAACCTTCTGTCTCTCTGTTTCGTGGTTCTGTGTTTCTCCGCCGCCTCCTTTCGCGAAACGCCAGGGGACCTTTTTTATAGACGTTTTTAGGTCAAGACGGAGTCGGTGGAAGAAAAATCGACGGCAACGGAGCCACGAGGGGGAAACGAGCTGGGCCCACGCGGCCATGTACTTTAGGCCGCGTGGGACCCTCCCATTTCCAGCCTGTTGGGCTTCTGGTCTTCAATTTAAGCTCATTGCGTTCGTCTCGAAAATTCGGAACCGTGCTCTTTGACCTTGCCCTTTTTGGAGTCCCGAAGCTCCCGGAAAGTCTGAAACACTAAAAAAGACGTTTTCTGGAAAAACAGGGTTAATTCCAAATAAATGGGAAAACTATGAAGTATTCCCAAAATCATTATAAAACATTGATATAACCCTTATATGATGCAAATATGATTGGAATATAAGCAATTAAAGTGCAAAGTTCATGTATGCATTTTACATGCATCAACATCCCCAAGCTTAATCCATGCTCGTCCTCGAGTATGAAGATGATAAAACTAACATGGACTTTGCAATTTAATACTTAACAATGAATATCAAAGATGATTACTATTGCTACATATAGTCAAATGATTCATTCTTCAAAGGAGTAGCAATATGCAAATAGTTTATGAAGTGATATCAAGTATTCAAGACAAGGATGTTCATTGATAGTTCACAAAGTGTAACATAGAAGCAAGTAATATGGAACACATGTATGCATAATGATAAGTAGAACATCCTACAATGGTCATAGAGTGTAGATGAAAATCTGAATATGATAGGTGTACACTTTGGAAAGATGTATATGTGAGTAGAGGTAAAGCATGCATAAGTTTCATCCAACTTCCAAACTCTTCTACTTAAGTTAATGATTGCAATAAGGTATTTATTGGTGTCAAGCTCTCATTGCCCCTATCATAGCATCTTGAATGATTAAGGTTAAAGTGAAAGCAAATATGAGTAGTGTGCTTGATAAAGAATTGGTTGAATGTCTCATGCCCCTTGAATACAAGTACTTACACCATGTGTTACTCAACTTGGGAAACAAAACAAGTTCAATTAAATATCATTGTAAGCATAATAGTATCATCAAGAGCGTCAACTGGGGTACCTCTTGTCCCAAGATATGGAACAAGCCCATATCAAAATGACAAGACAAACAAACAAAATGAACAATCTCAACACCCTTTTTATTTACCATTTGGAATAGTTTTTTATTGCAAGGTGTATCACAGAAGGTTCACCATAGTATGTAAGTAAATTTCCACCATGAATGATGCATGGCTTATATTAGCGGCCCAGGCGTCTCTCTAACCATTTACACAAACTCATTTAAACTCACTCTATTTCCACATTTATTTCAACATGATAAGCATCCATAGACAAAAGCACATGATATCAACTAAATGAGATGAAGAGCGTGTTGAAAGCTTGCCATGTGACAGCACATATGGGCTAACTTCCAACCCAAAACATTCATCAAGCCACAAACATCATAATCTTAATCACAATGGGTCAAGTTTTATTATGCAAATAAAAGAACATTGTGCATCAAGTTCGTGAGAGCTATATAACCAACCTTTTTCCATTGCAATCAATAACATAAACATTTTCATTCAGAGGTAAGATAACACAAACAACATGTTAAACATACTCGGAATAGCATAAAGCCAATAGGTAGATATGGTGGACTCACTGGAATAACTTTGGTTGAAGGTGTTGGAAACAAGTTTTTGCTTGTTGGAGTTTTTGGGCTAGCAAAAGGGAGAAAGTCGACCATCTAGATGCATGCATGAGTGTCCATAGAACTAACTAATCCATGTTAAACCAAGTGAAATAACAATCAGCACCAAAACATGAATAAGTGATAGCTCTACAAAAAGAATTTGCAAACTATTACTCATAAACAAGCTCATGAATCATGCAACTATATGTATCATTAAAAATCAAGTCAAACATCCCTTTTCCCAATCTTATAAAAGCATCCAACATATTTCAACCCATATTTCCAGTAGCTCTCTCATATATAAATGATAGTGTGGTGGTCTCTCAAGACTCAAACAAAAACAAAAAACGACGCTCCAAGTTTATGCGATAAAGTGTTTCAATCGAAAAACAGAAGTTGGACGTGTGCAAACCGAGCGTGTGTAGGTCCAGCGGGGTTGTCTTCACATCCCCAAGCTTATGGTCTTCACCATCCTTGGATAGCTCTTGGTGCATCTCCTCCAATCCCTGTGAAAAAACTTCAAAACACCGTTTCTCCCATCTATTTTCTGTGGGGTGCATTAATAGTGATAAACAAATATGTTTCTTGCTGCATATAATCCTTGAACAAAAATTCATATGAGATGTCCAGAAAGTGTATAATGTTGTATGCTTACTCATAAACTCAATTGGATCAAAAAGATTCAACTTAAAAGCTCAAAGCATGCATCAAACAAAATGGGACAGAATCTGTCCAGAAAAACAGCAGCAGCAAAACGTATTTTTCTACCCTACCAAACTTTCTCTAAAAATTCCGAAACAATTCATGCATACAGAGGATGAAAAGTTGCAACTACAGTTCAAATATGAGCTCATTCGGAGTTACAGAATAAGAATTAAAAATCATACCGTGCACTGACTCGTGCAGGAATAAAATCTCTGAACTCAATAAGCAACTTTTCAAGACCAAAATGGGTAAAACTTGGCACTTTATTTAAAACTCCAGAAACTAAACTAGACACAAAGTATCTTGTTACAGCAAGAGGACACAAAGAAAAATCACACACAAAAATAACCGGGTTGCCTCCCGCAAAGCGCTTTCTTTATAGCCATATAGCTAGGCTTGATAGTTTTAATGATGCTCACATAGGAATAAGAGTTGAATATAAAAGTGCATCAAGAAGCAAATATCAAACACATTTAAGTCTAACCCACTTCCTATGCATTGGGATCTTGTAAGAAAATAAATCAAGAAAGCACAAAGTGACTAGCATAGGAAGGCAAAGCAAGTGCAACTTCAAAATTTTCAACAAAAAGAGAGAAGACTTAATATTATTGAGATATATGAAACTGTGTCTCCTCTCTCATAAGGACCAGTAGGTTTTAAAGTACCCAACAAATAAAAGCAAATCAATAGAAAGGCCAAAACCTTCATCATAAAGAGGATAAATTTAGTAACGTGAAGATTTTTATAACCATACTTTCCTCTCTCAAAATAATTTTCAGCGGCATCATGAATAAAATCAACAATATAGCTATCACATAAAGCATTATTATCGTGATCCATAAGCATAACAGTACTATTACTCTCCACACAAGCATAATCAATTTCATTAGTAATAGTGGGAGTAAAACTAGCACATCCATCATTGTAATCATCATAAATTGGAGGCATAGAATAATCATAGTGAATTTTATCCTCAATAGTAGATGGACTGAAAACATCATAATCATCATGGTAAACATCATATATAGGAGGCATATTATAATCAACATAAATTTTATCCTCAATAGTGTAATCAGGAGAATTCAGGAACCAAGTAGGACTCTCATTAGTAAGAGCATTTTCACAAACAGCAAGTATATCATTTTTATCCTCACATAAAGTAGTAACAAGTTCTAAACATGGAGGATTATCAATAAGTTACCAACAAAAGGTTTTTGAGTTTGAGTGTTACTATCATATGTTGATGGTGAAGTTGGGGGATCCAACTCTTCATTCTCCAGTTGTTCTTTTTCAACATCTTCTTGAGATTGCATGGGCATCCCCAAGCTTAGGTTTTTGTCATCTTCTTCCTGCAAAATATTAGTTCTTTCCATGGCAGCAAGAGTTAACTTTTTACGTTTAATAGCATCTGCTCGAGAAAATAAATCATCAGCTTCTTGTAATATTTCAAGTTCCTCAAGTGTAAATGTTGCAAGTTCCTCAGGTGTATAATCAAACAGAAAACCCATAGCAAAAGTAATGAGGAACTTACAACCAA
Organism: Poa pratensis; assembly: GCA_947311845.1. Classification (NCBI taxonomy): domain Eukaryota; kingdom Viridiplantae; phylum Streptophyta; class Magnoliopsida; order Poales; family Poaceae; genus Poa; species Poa pratensis. Next base: position 47,161,781 of record CAMZMU010000064.1, read on the forward strand.
ACAAGTTTAAAGGAACCTCCCCAAGCTTAGATGATTGCAAGATATAAAACAAGTTAGAGAAACTTCCCCAAGCTTAGTCTAGTGCACACAAGAATAGAAACTTAAGCGCTACGCTCCCCGGCAACGGCGCCAGAAAAGTATCTTGATGGCTCCCAAGTGCAGGAGATCAATTGTAGTACCTTTCAAATAGAAAAGGTTGTCGAACCCACGAGGAGCTGAAGGTATTGGTTAGTAAGATTGATAATCAAAACAATAAAAGATGCAAGTGTTTTTGGTATTTTTGGTTGTATAGTTTGCAAAGCAGATAACAGATAGTAACAAGTGAAAGCTCTCAAAGAGAGAAAGCCCAATCCTCTTATGTGGCAAGAGGACAAGCTCAAGTGATGTGTAACTTATATGTGGCAAACGTTTCCGAGGGCGGCATGGATGATGCTAGGCATAGAGATTTATTAAACAACACGTTGAATATCTTGTCAAGTTTCAATCCTCTTTGGACGGAGCCATAATTAGGTATAGCTAAATAAATAAACTACACCCCCTTATGATGGATCATGTGGCCAAGCAAATGACTGCACAAGAATTATTAAGACCTAAAGTCCCACGATAGCATTACACTCTAAGGTCCCCGATACTAATACCCTCATAATATAACTTCATGACTCGGTCTCAGGTTTACGTGTCCTCCCAAGTCTCCATCAATTCATTACACTACGGTGTTCTCCTATGAGCCCATAAAGGTGAAGTGTTGTGCAGTCGACGTTCGCACAACACCATCATAGAATCACATAAAAGATAAACTCTTGACAAAATACCAACACATGTCATATATAAATCATTGCCAATTCATCCTATGCCCTCAGGAACATACGGGAACTACTCACAACGTGCGAACATGATGATATTCAGTGGCATAAGTGGTACAACACAATCTGAAATTATAACTTCACCACCAAATAATGACAAGTACTCAATCACAAACATGAATAGTAGCACAAGACAAGTATCTAGGGTATAGCAACTCTCAAACTGCGAGGGGAACGGAGTGGATCACGGTGGTGATGATGGTGATGGTGCTGGTCTTGATGGGGTGATGATGTAGAGGCCTCCTCCCACGCCAAGGAGGAGAGGTGATGACGATGACGATGATTTCCCCCTTCTCCGGAGTTCCGGAGCAGCAGGATCTGAACCCCTCGGAAGGGATCAGGAGTTTCGCCGCCGCCGCGACCTCAGATGGACTTGGAAAAATTAGGGCGTTACTTTTCGGGCGAGACGAAGGCGTCGATAAAAAGCCCCAGGCGAGGAGGTGCCCGAGGCACCTTTGGGTGGGTCCCACGCGGCCAGGTACATGGGCCGCGTGGGCCACCCCCATTTGGCCCTCGTGGCTCTCCTCTCTTCGGTCTTCTTCCCTCTGCCTTTCTCCCGATGAAAAACTGACGCAGTATTTTTCCTTTTATTATTTGAGTTCCGTAGCTCCTGAAACATTAAAGACAAGAAAAAGGAGGTTTTCTGCCTCCCAGAAATTAAATACCAAAAATAGGGACTTTGTATGAAAGTCCCCAAAATCATCTGAAACATGGAGAAACAATCATATAATCATGCAAATAACATTCTAGTATGATACTAAAAGTTATATAAATGATGATATAAAATGCACGTATCAACTCCCCCAAGCTTAAACCTTTACTCGTCCTCGAGTAAGTAAGGACATAGATCATTACATGCATCAATGGACTTATGGTTGATAAATAAATACGGGCATTGTATCATCATCATGTTCAATTGCAAGATAAGATTAATGATCTAAAACTCATACATATGAGGGCAACATAAGTAGAACTCTAGCAGTCACCCCTTACTTTTGAAAGCAAATAACCATTGTATGTTGGACAATCGAATCATATTGTTTTTCACATGCTTTTGCACTTCATGGCAAGCATTATAATCTTTTATACTTTGCTGAAATTCAAAGACAAGATAAACTCTCATTGGATAACAAGTTCAAAAGAAGACAAATGAAAAGACAGATAGATATAAAAATTGTTATCACTCTTGCTTGACTAGTAACTAGTGCAAACTTTAGTCATGGATATCTCAATCAAGTTCCCATGCTCTACACAACCCTTTTCTTACACTTTCCATGGCTAGCTGAAATTTCAGGTGCCTTCCTTTCATTCACATTCAAGAGCATAGGTATTGAAATATCCATGATCATTAATTTGCTCAAAAGATACTAGGTTGTAACAAGAGTGTTTTATATCCTTTTCATTAAGTCTTCTCAACTTCTTATCCTACAAGACCATATCTTAACCTTAAACTATTGGTTCACAAGTCTTTTTTACTTCTTCTATATTGAGATAATTCTATAATTGTCCAACATACTCAAGTTAATTAATTTCAAGGCAAGATGTGATTGAAATTCTAAATATGCCACGCTCATTTGCATGAGTGTTACCCATAAATCCCCAAACAAGAGAATCATGGATGACACCATACTTTAATATTCATTGATAAACCATAAGATAGGGATACATGATAATGCTCCATGAGCTCACACACGCCTAAGAGATATTGATAACTAATCGATAAAAGCAAAGCACACCATGACTAGTTAGATATGATAGATTAATAAAGAGAAAGACTAGATGGAACTCCCCCAAGCTTGGTGTCTTGCTAGAACTCCCTCTCTTCTTTCACATTGCCTTCATAATAATGATCTTCAAGATCCCCAACGACCTTCATCATGAGGTTGTAAGCTTTTTCGAACTCTTTTGCGGCTTCTCCCAGTTTTTGCATGAGATTCTTCTCCACCGACTCTTTGCAGGGGCTGTACCCATCGAGTTCATCATCATCGTCGTCCATGGAGGAGCATTGGTAGGAGTCTCCCGAAGACATGGCTAAAAACCTGACAGGCAGAAACAGCAAAAGAAAGAATCGCTCGAGAACGCTCGGTGCGAGATTAGATCGACAGAGAGGGGTATATATTGAGAGTTTTTGGGTCAAGGCGAAGCGTCGGGATCGAAAACGAGACGAAAAGGACTCCGAGGTGGAAAGGGACAGCCCCACGCGGCCAGGTACATGGGCCGCGTGGGCCCCTCTTTTCCTCCCTCGGGTCTCCGTTTCGTCCAGTTTTCTTGTCCCATACGATGATTTCCATAAAAATTGACCTCCGTAAAATTTTATGCAATTCCGAGAAACTTTCCAACACAAAAGTTACCTTCTATTGATTTAGGGTTTCTGGAACTGCACGGTTTCTCTCAATTACCTCTCCGGTGTTTGTAAATTCAACTCCTCCACCCTTCCGATGAAGCTCTTTCCTGCAATATAAGGTTTAAGGCGTTGTCCATTGACTACATGAGGTTTACCTTTCATGTCACCGTGAAGACGGATAGCTCCTGAACGGTACACCTCCTGTATCACTAATGGTCCCTGCCACTTTGAAGCTAGCTTCCCTGCAGAAAACTTGAAACGAGAGTTGTACAATAAAACTTGATCACCTACTTTGAATTCCTTTTTCTTAATTTTCTTGTCATGCCAAATCTTAACTTTTTCTTTAAACATCCTGGCACTTTCATAAGCTTCATTTCTCCATTCGTCAAGTAGGTTTAGGTCAAGAATTCTCTTTTCTCCCGCAGTTTTAAAATCAAAGTTCAGTTGTTTAATAGCCCATCTAGCTTTATGTTCTAGTTCAACAGGTAAGTGACAAGCTTTTCCATAAACCATTTTATAAGGAGACATTCCCATAGGATTTTTAAAAGCAGTTCTATAAGCCCACAAAGCATCATTAATCTTAATTGGCCAATCAGATCTAGACTTATTCACTGTCTTTTCCAAAATGAGTTTAATTTCCCTATTGCTTAATTCAACTTGCCCACTTGTTTGAGGATGATAAGGAGATGCAATTCTATGGTTAACATCATATTTTGCCAAAGTTTTTCTAAGAACACCATGCAAGAAATGAGAACCACCATCAGTAATTAAGAACCTAGGAACACCAAACCTGGGGAAAATGATGTCCTTGAGCATCTTCATTGCTGTGGCATGATCTGCACTTTTGGTTGGAATTGCTTCCACCCACTTTGTAACATAGTCAACTGCAACCAAAATGTGAGTATGCTTTGTCTTTGATTCTGGGAAAGGACCCATAAAGTCAAAACCCCACACATCAAATGGTTCAAGTGGCAATGAATAATTCATAGGCATTTCATTCCTCCTACCAATGTTTCCTACTCTTTGACATTTATCACAAGATTTAACATATTCAGCACAGTCCTTAAATAAAGTAGGCCAATAGAAACCAGATTGTAATACCTTTGCTCCTGTGCGATCTCCTGCATGATGCCCTCCATAGGGACTGTCATGACAATCTCTTATAATAGCCTGTTGTTCATGCTCAGGTACACAACGTCTAATAATACCATCCACACTTTTCTTATAGAGGAAAGGATCATCCCAAAAATAATGTCTAAGATCATAAAAGAATTTCTTTCTTTGTTGAGAAGTGAAGTGTGGAGGCAAAACTTTACCAACAATAAAATTTGCATAGTTGGCAAACCAAGGAGATGCAACTTTAGCACTAGAAACATTAACAATTGCAAGTTGTTCATTAACAAAGCTATCATTAATAGGAATAGGATCATCAGGTATGCTTTCCATCCTAGAGAGATGATCAGCAACTTGATTATCCTCCCCTTTCCTATCAACAATGTGTAAATCAAATTCTTGCAATAGAAGTACCCATCTTATTAGTCTAGGCTTAGCATCTTTCTTATTCATCAAGTATTTAATAGCAGAATGATCAGTATGTATTGTGACTTTTGAATCAGTAATATAAGGTCTAAACTTGTCACAAGCAAACAGTACTGCTAAAAATTCTTTCTCAGTTGTAGCATAATTCTTTTGAGCAGCATCAAGTGTTCTACTAGCATAATAAATAACATTCAGTTTCTTATCAACACGTTGGCCCAAAACAGCCCCAACTGCATAATCACTAGCATCACACATAATTTCAAAAGGCAAGTTCCAATCAGGAGGTTGAATAATGGGAGCAGTGATTAAAGCATTCTTCAAAATATTAAAGGACTCAATGCAATCATCATTAAAAGAGAAAGGAACATCCTTTTGCAGAAGATTGGTTAGAGGTTTTGATATTTTGGAGAAATCCTTAATGAACCTACGGTAAAAACCTGCATGCCCAAGAAAACTTCTTATACCTTTGAGGTCCCTTGGATATGGTAGTTTTTCAATAGCTTCAATCTTTGCTGGATCAACTTCTATTCCTTCTCCAGAAATCTTATGCCCAAGAACTATACCCTCAGTAACCATGAAGTGACACTTCTCCCAATTAAGAACCAAGTGTTGGTCTTCACAACGCTGTAAAACTTTGTTAAGGTTGAACAAGCAATTATCGAAGGAAGTACCATACACAGAAAAATCATCCATAAAAACCTCCATTATCTTTTCAATATAATCAGCAAATATAGCATTCATGCATCTTTGAAAAGTAGCAGGAGCATTACATAAACCGAATGGCATTCTCCTGTAAGCAAAAGTACCATATGGGCAAGTAAAAGTGGTCTTTTCTTGATCATCCTTATGGACAGGAATTTGCGAGAAACCTGAATAACCATCTAGATAGCAAAAGTGAGAGTGTTTAGAACCTTTCTAGCATTTGATCAATAAATGGCAATGGATAATGATCTTTTCGAGTTGCTTTATTCAATTTTCTGAAATCAATAACCATCCTATAACCAACTACAGTACGTTGAGCCACAAGTTCATCCTTTTCATTTGGAACAACAGTCATTCCACCCTTTTTAGGAACACAATGAACAGGACTAACCCACTTACTGTCAGCTATAGGATAAATGATACCAGCTTCAATAAGTCTTATTACCTCTTTCCTTACCACTTCTTTCATTTTTGGATGGAGGCGGCGTTGAAAATCAACAACAGGTTTTGCATCTTCCTCCAGATTAATTTTATGCATACATAGAGCGGGGCTTATACCTTTAAGATCATCAAGAGAGTATCCAATGGCTGGTCGGTGAGCTTTTAGCACATCAAGTAATTTCTCTTCCTCTTCAGCTGAAAGGTTAGCACTAATAATGACAGGATATATGCTCTTCTCATCCAAATATGCATATTTCAGATTTGCAGGCAAAGGTTTCAATTCAAAACTAGGATCCCCTTTAGGTGGTGGTAGCACTCCTAAATTATCAGGTGGGATATGCAATTGTAATTGTGGTGGTTGTTGCCATAATATTTGTTCCAAAGCCTCTTTTTCCTCATCATTAAATGGTTCATCTTGATTAAGCATATAACGTTCTACAACATCAGTTGAAGCTACAGCTATATGAGCAAGAGTTTCAATTAAATTATTAGGAATTGGCTCTTTCTCAACATGTTTATCAGCAAATTTGGAAAAGTTAAATTCAAGTTTCTCACCAGCACATTTAATAAACACTTTCTCTTTAGGCAAATTAATTTCAGCACCAACAGTATGTAAGAAAGGTCTACCAAAAATGATAGGACAAAATGAATCTTGAGGACAACCAAGCACAATAAAATCAGCAGGTATTTTATTTTGCCAATCAATACTTCAACATCTCTAACAATTCCAAATGGACTAATATAATCTTTATTAGCAAGTTGAATTGTCATACCTGTCTCTTCCATAACAATGGGATCAATATCAGGCTTGATCTCAAGATAAAGAGAATATGGAATGACACTAATACTTGCTCCAATATCACATAGACCATGATAACTTGAAGTCCCAATAGAGCATGATATAACAGGTTTCCCAACTTTGGCCGAATTACCTTTGATGACTTTGGTAGCATCTTCACATAGATAAACATCCACTGGGTCTTCTTCATTTAGTTGCTTGATAACAGAAATTTGAGTGTTGACTTCCACCTGTTCATAAGGCTGAGAACATCTTTTGTTACTCTTGTTAGTAACAGCTTTAAGTAAATTCTCCTTAACTTGGTTTGGAAATGGAGGTGGTTCAACATACTCCTCAATTGTCACAGATGACATTGGTTCAACCTGTTTAATAACTTTAGGAACAACAATAGATTGTTTAACAGGTTCAACATAAACTTCAAATCCACTTTTTGGAACACAGATATGATCAGCAAAACCTTTAGCTATTTCAATTATAACATAAGGATCAAGACCAAAAGTATCACTCAGATTTTTAAACAAATAGAAGTAGAGAAATTCTCTACACATGAATATTCATAATCAAAATATGGCTCATTACCTTTATCAAGATCCCAGTGGCTAGTATTTTCAGAAATAGTCTCCAATAAATTCCATGCTTCTTCTTCAGTGTTATTAGTAAAACTTCCACCAGATGAATTATCCAGAATCTCCTTGTGCTTCATAGGTAGTCTCACATAAAAGTTTATCAATATAAGTTTCCTTGTAAGATCATGACATGGATTCTTGCGAAGGAGTTCCTTTAACCTCCCCCAAGCTTGAGTAATACTCTCTCCCAGATGTGGCCAGAAATTGAATATATAGCAGCGGTTATCATAAGCTTCTTTAGGAGTAAAATATTTAAGAAAGAAAACCTTCCTCAAGATACTCCATTCATTCTGGACCTCTTCATCCAAAGACCTGTACCAATCACGAGCATTACAATAGCTTCCTTTTTACCTGATCCTCTGAAATACCAGGTAGTCTGAATAAGCCACATATGTCCTCAATTATTTCCATGTGCTCGCGTGCCGACTTAGTTCCATCTCCTGTAAATGGATTTTTCATAACTCTTTTAACATGACCCATGGGAATTTTATATCCCACTTTAGGTATCTCAGGCACAGCAGTTTCAACCACCTTTGCAGTAGTGGCATAAGCACTTTCATATAGAGCAAGATGCAGCGAGGCACGATTCATAAATGCCATAGTAACAATGAGATAAACAGCTTTCAAGTTTCCTTACCAAACTTCTTACCAATAGCGCTACGCTCCCCGGCAACGGCGCTAGAAAAGTACTTGATAACCCCCAAGAGCAAGGGATCACTGTAGCACCTCTCAATGTGGAAGTAAGGTATCGATCCGCAGGAGCAAGAAGGAAAAGTTATCTATTCCCTACAACTAAAGTGTCACAAGTTTTAGTTGATTATGCACTAAACAAGTTTAAGGAACAAGGTGGTTGGTTTGATGGATGTAAAAGTGTCCCAATCCTCTTCTTTGCAAGAGGACAAGACAAAGGTAGTAGCAAGTGAAAGCTCTCAAAGAGAGAAAGCCCAATCCTCTATGTAGCAAGAGGACAAGCTCAAGTGTGTGTTTCTTATAGGAACAATGGACATGGTTCATGGGTTCACTTAATCCTCTCTCTCTCTCTCTCATCTACGGTGATCATCATGTTATAGATAAAGTACACACAATTGTCATGTTTTAATGGTAGCTTTTTATGACGGCTATATGTCCTAAAACACATAGTTGAAAGAAATACTCATTTGTGTTGCTAGGTCACCCCTCGTAAGGCTAGCGTGGTTTCTCTCACTCCCACATCATACTCTTTCTTTTTACCCCCAGATAAAGGACGTTGGGCGGTACTGTGTCACTCAATACCTATGCCGTGTCACATCGGCCATCCGTACCCACATACATCATACTTCAAAGTATGACAAATCACAAAAGCTCCAACACAACGGTAAATGCATAACAAATCATCTCACACCACAATATTCACCACAAAGGTATTACATAGATGACCGTAATCATGTTCAGCAGCTCATACGGTACTAATTAGTGAAGCTCAAGAGAGAGGAGAGATACATAAGTTACCACCACAAACCCTAGTCCAGGGGGTGGACTACTCCCCTTCATCATAGTGATGACGGTGAAGAAGTTCTTGCTGTAGGTGTTGATGATGAACACGCCGGAGGGGGGTGGAGCCCTCTGGAGGTGATTCCGGCGGCGTTTCCCCCTCCGATCTTCTCCGGCGGCAACCTTCTGTCTCTCTGTTTCGTGGTTCTGTGTTTCTCCGCCGCCTCCTTTCGCGAAACGCCAGGGGACCTTTTTTATAGACGTTTTTAGGTCAAGACGGAGTCGGTGGAAGAAAATCGACGGCAACGGAGCCACGAGGGGGAAACGAGCTGGGCCCACGCGGCCATGTACTTTAGGCCGCGTGGGACTCTCCCATTTCCAGCCTGTTGGGCTTCTGGTCTTCAATTTAAGCTCATTGCGTTCGTCTCGAAAATTCTGAACCGTGCTCTTTGACCTTGCCCTTTTTGGAGTCCCGAAGCTCCCGGAAAGTCTGAAACACTAAAAAGATGTTTTCTGGAAAAACAGGGTTAATTCCAAATAAATGGTAAAACTATGAAGTATTCCCAAAATCATTATAAAACATTGATATAACCCTTATATGATGCAAATATGATTGGAATATAAGCAATTAAAGTGCAAAGTTCATGTATGCATTTTACATGCATCAAGTGCACAATAATAGACGTGTAGAAGTTTCAGAAAATCTATGATTCATCTCAACTATGTTTCTATCAAGCACTTCATTAAAGATCTCTACCTTGTAATGATGGAGGCAAGTAACCATCTTGTGTGAGCTCCTTGGGTAACCCCTAGCTGCAATGTTATCATCCATTTTCGGTACTATAATGTTTCTTCCAGTACAGAAGTTAGAAACAACAAGCAATAGAGCCTCCATCCATTATCTCTCAATTTTTGCAATAGAGTTTTCACCGAGACAATCATATTCATTGCACTCACTATGTTCTGATCCTTGGATTGCAATGCTTGTGACAAACCATTTGTTAAACCAAGGACTCGAAGCATCAAATGCAAGATAATAACAAATTCAAAGGTTTCCATGTATATGATATAACCTGAAGCCACACCTTCTCCTCGGTATCTGTCCCATCATGAGAAACACTGCATAGCACTTCAATGACTGAATCCCACATTTGTTGAATCCGAATTAGAGTTCTGTGGTGTGACCCCCAGCGAGTATCACCTGGTCTTGTTAAACTTGTCTCTTGATTTTGGCCGCTTCCCGACGAGATCTCCCCACTCTCTAGCTGTGCTACCAAACGGTCATGATGCAATTGCAACAATGCATCTTTCTTTTTACAAGAGGCACTCACCTACAAAAAATGTGCATGTAGAAATTAGAGTTGATACATAGACAAAAAATGTGCATGTAGAAATTACAAGAGGCACTCACCATACTAACAATCTTCTTTAAGTGACCAAAGAGCTGACCAACTGGCAGAACACCTTTCACAACTGCCACAACCACCAATTGAAGTTGGTGGGCAAAACAATGCACATAAAAAGCATGAGGATTGTCGGCCAATATCAACGTTTTTAAACCATGTAGCTCCCCACGCATATTAGAGGCACCATCATATCCTTGGCCTCTTAATCTAGACATGGACAAATTATGTTTAACAAACAATGCATCTAAATATCTTTTCAAAGAAGCCGATGTAGTATCATGAACATGCTGAACACCGAGCAATCTTTCCAGGATCTCTCCTTTTTGGTTCACAAACCTCACCATCACAGCCATTTGCTCTTTAACTGATACATCACGAGGCTCGTCAACAAGTAGAGTGAAACTAGCATTTCCAAGCTCACTCATAATGACTTGTGTAGTCTCTTCTGCACATGCTCTTACTACATCATGTTGGATTTCAGGAGATGTCAATTGACAATTGTCAGGAGCATTCTCATTAATCACATCGGCTACATCCTTGCATCTTGCACCATACCAATCCAACATCTCACGGAAATTGCCCTTGTTCAAGGAAGTGCTAGACTCATCATGCCCTCGAAAAGCTAGACCTTGTTCAAGTAGAAATCTGACAACACCCACAACAGCCTCAAACGAATCTCATAGTCAATATGTGATTTTTCTTCATGAGAAACAAGAGCATATGCCACACTTTGCTTTTTATTTCTGGAATCTTCACAACTATTTCTTGCATTGTTGTGAATACTATTTGGTCCACCTACATGAGAGTTGAAATTCTCCGATGCTTTCTTCCAATTTTTAAACCCCTTCTTTGTGAAAGCATCATATCCAAAGTGTGAACTATTGCTTGAAGACTTGAAAAGAAAGCAATGGAAACAATATGCAGCATCCTTCTCCACACTATACTCTAACCAATCATATTTGCTACACCATGCATGTAGAAATGACCGCCAATCTGGACCAAATTTTGTTTGGTAAAATTATGTCCAATCAAACGAGTACGGCCTCTAGACAAATATGCCCATCTCATTTTATCTCTAATTTCAGGGGTACCATATTCATCAATTGGTCTCCGAACTCCAGGATCGGCAACAACATTTGCTAGATCAAAGATTTATGGAACATTTGCCTACAACATTGAAAACAAAAACTAACTATGAGGAAAGATTTCACAGCTACTAATTACACACTACTAATTACCACACAAATAGATATCAAAACTGAAGATAAAGGGGGGAAAATCAACCTCTAGGCGTGCCCTCTTCCGTGCTGCCTCCTCTTCTTCAACCAACAGAGCTGCCTTAGCTGCCTCTTCCTTTTCAATTGCCTTCTCTTCTTCTATCCAGGCAGCCTCCTCGTCGGAATCCATGTCCATCGAGCTCGGGGGCGAGGTCCTGGTGCGCGGCGCCGGCGTGCGGGCCGCCGGGATGCGGGGGCGGCCGGGCGGGGGACGGCGGGGCGAGCTCGGGGGCGAGGTCCTGGTGCGGGGCGAGCTCGGGGGCGAGCTCCTGGTGCGCGGCGCCGGCGTGCGGGCCGCCGGGATGCGGGGGCGGCCGGGCGGGGGCGGGGGACGGCGGGGCGAGCTCCTGGTGCGCGGCGCCGGCGTGCTGGCCGCCGGGATGCGTGGGCGAGCTCCTGGTGCGCGGCGCCGGCGTGCTGGCCGCTGGGATGCGTGGGCGGCCGGAGAGGAGTGGGGGCGGGCCGCCGGGACGGCGTGGAGTCGTGGAGACTGGAGAGGAGCGGGGCAGGCAGAGATTGCGATTTGGGAGGTTTCTTCTTTGCTTGACCTATACACGGTATATTTAGAAGTTTTTTTTTTTCTCGCCAAAACTGAGCCGGGTCGCTCGACCCTCCTCGCCCCCCTACTGGCTCCGCCTGTGGGTACTAGTACAGAGACGAAGATCAGGCTGGACACGGATGCATAATTGTGTACGTAGCGTGATCATTCGTTGTGGTGGCGCTTTATTATGACCATGTGTGTCCATAAAAGTGCAGGACCCCATCTAGCTAGCATGGAGCATGGACTCGTGAACATGTCATGCGTGATGCATGCTCCGTCTCCTCGTAACCCAAAAGTAAAGCACCCCCAGCTCGGCTCCGCCCCGATCGATCATCTGTGAAAAAAGCTCCGATCCATGGACGCAACCAACAACACAAACGTCCCCTTTGCATCCGCAGTGACCCGCCAAAACGCAACAGAAACACATGCATCATCTCCGAACATCTGGGCCCCATTTCTGTAGATCCGTAGGATGGGCCTGGGCCCCACGAAACCTACCTAAAAGAGCAGGACTGCAGCTGCAGTTGGACACTACAACTCCATCTTTTTCTTGAAAGAAAACATGCAGCAGAGAGAGAGATAGAGATCGACCTCGATCAAATCTGGAATAATAATACAGTAGTATTATACCATGTTCAGGTTTAGAAGATACGCGCTGATCATATGTTTTGCACACACACACAAGTACAGAACCGAACCGAAGCATATATATCTTGGCAGAGAGTGATGATCTGGATTCGTCGGACCATTTAGGGTTTCCCAACAAGCCAACCGCCAGCCTACATTGGTGGATAGACGGGCATGCAACTGATTGACGAGAGCCTTTTATCTGTCATGTTCCTCGCCGCCGGCCACGGTCCCCTTCCAGATCTGGCGATTCATATTTCCATGCCATGCAACAACACACGGGACTAGCTAGCGCCCGAGTTCGAGATCGACCTCGGGTGTAGATCTGATCGGCTTCGTCTCGATCTCCAGCTACATGCATTTGGTTGAGCAGTCTGCGTCGGCCGCCTCTCGGTCTGGTCCTGCTGTCGAGATCGTGCCCATGTTCTAGTTGGAACAGCGAAACGCAGAGGTGGGCATGCTGTGTGGAGTTAATGAACCGATCGATGCAGTGCTGCAGTCGTCGATTAACAACTATAGGATGATTATGGCAGTCTTTCTCACGACACTAGTTAAACCAGATCAAAGCTATATATCGGTTTCGATTACAAAGCCTTATGTTACTCCAGGTAGCAACAGTTAACTGGACCATATATAGTCCATGGACGTCCACGAAGCAGAACGGCCCTCCCTCAAGCTAGCTTCAAGCCTTCAAGTACAGTATACTACTCCAGTAAACACACTGCCTTTAATCAACATATTGGCTGGCCGCCCCTCCCTTGCCCTGCTCGTTACATGCACAAATGCAGCTGGTACGAAAATGCGGCAGTGTGATGAACTAGGCAAAGGTGGTGAGGAGAAGATCCTCTGTTTAAATTACGTCCAGATCACTTTTAATCAAACAAGGGGATGTAGCTCAGATGGTAGAGCGCTCGCTTAGCATGCGAGAGGCACGGGGATCGATACCCCGCATCTCCACATATCTCATTTTTCCTCCTGACTTAGTTTTTCCTTCAGATCGCATTCCAGTTTTGCAAAAGCTGAAGCCGAAGCCGAAGGCATTGGATCTTTCCTTTTTTTTTTTTACGGGACTTTGGATCTCTGCATGCAACTGCTGGCGAGTACTGAACCTCTAAACACTCGCAAGCTAGCAAGGCAAGCTGACATCGTCCACATCGACCGCTCAACCTGAAAATTTGTTTTTTCTTTAAACGAGGCAAAAGACTTGCCTTTTCAATAATTAAGAAGAAGAAATTTTGTGAACTAGCAACAGCGCTCTGCTTATGTTCACTTAATTGGATGTTTACGTCATTTGCCTACGACGATGAATTACCAAATTGTGCATCCATTGAGCCGCCGGCCATCTCTGCACAGCTCGAGTTCATGTGGCATGCTGCTGGCCTTGCGGCATGGCCACATGCCTCGCTGCACTGACTCTCTCCTGCAAACTGAAGCGGCCTCTAGACGCCTACGAAAGCGCCTCCCCCCTGCCTGCCCGCGCGTAGTACGTCCATTGTAATCAACTGCATCGGCGAACAAATTAGTCCAGCCTAATCAAATCAACCCGTGCAACTTTTTCATTGTGAGAGGGCTGGATGTTAGCAGTGCAAAGTGGTAAGTTCCTAGTACATACGAGGAATATTACATCGCGAGATGATGCATCTGAGATAATATTGACCACGCGTGACCGCAAAATAATACTCCATCCGTCCCGTTTTATAGGTTTTGTGCAGGTCCCTAGATTTTCAATTCCGATGGAATAGTACAATTTAGTAAAAAAAAACGAATTAAGACCAATCAAACATGTTTTGGTTAAGATCGATCATATACTAGTTTTCTTCCCACGCAAAAAGCTTCGAATCCAAGCCTTTTTTCGATCATATCCGCATTCCGACACGTGGTGGGTGCAAAGCATTTGAGTAACATTTTTCGGCGAGAGTAGGCGTTTGTATCCAAGCCGTGTTTAGGCTTGTTTGGATGTAATTCCAAACTCTTCTTAACGAATGAAATAGGCAAAACTTTTTTTTTGCCTTGTTAAAAAAAACATACCTGACACTCCATGCAAGTTTTGGTTACAGAAAACACCAAGCTGGAAATTAAATGGGCAACAGTAAAAAGCGTACGTACGTGTTGCAAACCAAACATGTGTAGCCGTATAGGGCAATAAGAATAATAGAGCCGGTGGATAGAATCCGCCTTGTACCAGTAGCTTTGCTAGCTACACTTAATGGCCCTAGCTTAATTATAGTGTCCTTTCAACTTTCTTTTGTTCGGCCAAACCACATGCATGCAGGATGATTTTTTTCATCACACCATTTGTTTTGCCGTGAGCACATTCTTTGAGGGGAATGAGGTGCTTATTAGTAGTTTGTTGATTAAAGCAAGTATAATAGTAGACAAAAGTAATAAATATGAGGAGAGAGATAGAGAGAAGGTTGTACAAAATACTACTCTAAGGGCACTCACAATACATTGTATCTAAAGCATGTATCTTAAATATTAAATGTGTGTTTATATACGACTCTAGCAATGCATCGTATCTTAGCTTTGTATCGAAAAGGAGTTTTCATTAATGTGTTATGGGATGGATACTACCATCTTAGCTATGTGGTCTTTCTGTGTGGCAACAGAAATAATGATTTTTTTTTCACAAGCTTGATCAATTATTCAGTTTGTTAGCCTGCCATGTTCATGTAGAAGAATAGTAAACAAATCTATGTAAGCCTGCTCTCCCCGTGTCCCTCTTCTACAGTGCAGAGGGGCGACTCGCGAGCGACTCGAAGGTTTGAGGTTTCGCCGGCGGGCCGGCGCTCCCCTCCGCCTCCGGTCGCCGATCTGGCACCGGGAGGTGGGGGGGAGCTCCGGCTTCGTGCGTGCGTGTAGATAGGGTTCATTTTTAGGTGTGTGTGCCCGCCGGCGGCAGTGAAGACGGTGGCGCTGCGGCGGTCTGGTGGGTGTGGTCCTCCCCCTCCTGTCCCCGTTTCGGCGTCGGCTTCGACGCCGGGGAGGCCGTGGAGGTTCTTCGTCGGGTGCTCGGCGCTGCGTTTGCTTCTCCGGCCGACCGAGGCGGTGAGGGGAGGAGCGGGCGGTGCTTCGAGTTCTCGTTTTGTTGGCGGTGGTGTGGGTGGTCTCCTGCGGTGTCTCAGCTCCGGCCGGCCGTGGTGGCGAGGGGAGCGGCGCCGGGGGACGGGTGGTGGCTGGTGGTGGTGGGCCTGGACGGCGTCTCGGCGGCTGGAAGAGGGGTGGTGCTGTGGGAGTGGCGTTGGGGGCGTGGGCGTTCATCGAGACAAGGTGCCGTCGCGTGGCGGCGGTCGAGTTCTGCGGTCATCTTCAAGGCGGAGCGGCGCTCTCTCCACGGCGGCGTGTGGTACGGCGACGACGGCGCTGTCTAGGCTTCTTGGGAGAAGACAAAGGATCTGATTGAAATTTCTTCAGGGTGCTCAGGGTGCTTTGTGCATTTTGCAGGGTCCGTTTGTAATTTTCTTTTCTCTGTGGACTTCCTTGTAATTTGTACTGGGTTCTCTGATTATATGAATTGGATCCTTTTCTCAAAAAAATGTAGAAGAATAGTAGAAGGTTGCATCCGGTGATCCATAGAAAAGTCATGAGAAAATGCTAACAACTGGATTATTGTAAAAGTTAATAGTTAAAAGCTGTCAGCCATGCCATGGGATCAGGCGTTGTGGCCGTCCCTGGCTGAGTGCAGCACTATCAGCCTTCTTCTGTAGTAGCAGCAGCTAATTAGTGGCACTGACACACGTCCGGCGGCCGGCGCTAACACGCGATTAAGTGAGAACGTAGCAGAGAGCGTGAAAAGGGGAAGCCAACGGCCAAGGTGTCCTGGTACAGAGTGGTTGCTCGAATTGCTACCGCTATATGCTCACGGGAAGAAGAGATCAAAGAAGTAGCGGGGAGAAGATGGGATCAGGAGAATGCGTATATGATCCAATGGAGCATTAACTCGCTTTGGTTTTTGCCTTTTTGGGACAAGAGTCGTATCGACATTTGGATACGATGCCCTTCTCTTTCCTCCTTAATTAACATGACACGACAGATTTCGTCTTAGCTGGCATTTTTAGATACGGTCCACGTCACTGCATTGTGAGCGCCCTAATAGCCAACCTTAGGGCATCTCCAACGATAGCACGCAAACGGACACCAAAATCGAACAGATTTTGTCCGTTTGGGGCGGACCACGGACACATTTTGTGTCCTTGTCCGGTTTGGGGTGGGGTGCACCCAACGGCACCCCGCAAATTTTGCCCCGGACAATTTTATTGCAGCAGCTCAACTTGAGCTAGCATCATTCGGCCACAGCACGAACTAGTAGTAGCAACACGAACTCGTCGGCGTATGTTGCTAGCCTGCTAGCTGCCCTGCCGCATGGATGCCATGCCTTTCAAGCTCGCGCTGTTGCTGCTGCTTGGGCGGGACGGGAGCCGCTCCACCCGGTGCGATGCCGGCCTTGTCGAGCTGCGCGGCCGCCGGCCGGAGAGCCGGCGAGCTCGAACACTTCCACCAGCCCGTCCCCATCCAGCACTCCGGCGTGGGGCGGCGTGGCTGGGGCGGCGCGGCTGGTACTTGATGGCCTCGGTCTCTCCAGCTCGTATGTGGCGCAGCAACATCGACAGCGTCGATCTGGCCACCGCCGGCCGACGCAGCCCAAGGTGAACGCTGACGCAGCTCTGAATACGTCTGTGCGCGGGAGTCGCCGCCAGGAGCTCCGCTTGGAGCACGCCGCCGTGCTTGTCCTCCTCGGTCCTCGCTTGGCCACAGCTAGCTAAACATTTGGCCACGGCTCGGCTCAAATGGATCGATCGATTGGCCACGGAGAGCAGCTCGTAGCTAGATGTGGGTGGCGTCTGTGCGCGTCACCGCCAGTAGCTCCTCCACGCGCACGCGCCCAGCCCGCGTTGTCGTCACGGAGCTGCACGGCGTCGCCCAGGACGAGGTCGCGGCCGAGAGGCTGATCGACCTGGCGGAGCGCCTCTAGCGCGCTCCCAGGACGAGCGCTTGCTTCCGCTGCTAGATGGCGTCGCCGTGGCGGATAAGCACATGCTACAGCGTTTCTTGACGCCGGCGCCGAAGGCCACCTCCCCGTCCGAGCGGCCGGAGCAGACCGGCGGTAGTGAGATAGAGGAGAGAGAAGGCGTGGTAGGTGGGGAGTGGAGAAGATAGAGTTTTATTTCGCTGGCAGCTGGGCCAGGCCGGACAAGGGAGGAGGACAGAGCGGACATCTTTTGTCCCTTTTCTTCCCCAAACCTGGTCCAAACTTGGGCCAGGTTTGGGGCCAAAAACATGTCCGCGCGGACAATTGTCCATTTGCGCCGGACCGTTGGAGCAGCTCCTCTGTCCGGAAGGACAGATTAGGACAGGCCCTGTCCGTATGCGGGAGACCGTTGGAGCTGCCCTTAGGGCATCTCCAGCCGTCCCCCAGCGCCTGGCAGGGCCCAAAATAGCGCCGTTTTGGGTCAAATAGCGCCGTTTCTCTACCAGTCGTCTCCCTAGGAGACCAAATAGCGCCACTTTGCGCCGTTTTGCCGCCGGCGCACCCAGGCGAAACCCAGCCAATTGGGTTGCGCCTGGGGGCAGAAATGGCGCGCAAAACAGGCGGGCCAGCGCTGTCAGCGACCAGGCGAAATGGCGCGGAAACAGAACCGCCCGTGAGCGGCCGCGTCCTCATCCTCTCGGCTCCCGCGCCGGTCAAAAGCTGCCGGAGTAATGGCGTGGCCAGCGCCCAGTGAGCGGCCGTGGCCGAGTCGTCCAATCGCGGGGCACGCGGCGCAGTAATGGCGCGCCACCGACGCTCCGTCTGGCCTTCCAAACGCGCTATAAAATCCCCTCTCCTCGCTGTGCACAACCACACCATTCTCTCGCCGTCTTCCTCCCTCTCGCACTCGCCTCCCTCGAGCTCTCCTCTCTCGCCCAGTTCTCCTCTTCGCGATGGCCGAGCGATTCCCCGGCGATGACGCCGCCGCAAACGGCTTCGGCCGCCGCCACCTCCGCAAGGACGAGGCGCGCATGCTGTACGTGGCGGGCTACCCCACGCCGCCTGACATGCGCGTCCCTGGCGAATCCGGCGGCCAGGCATCGTGGCATCTAAGCGCGGGCGGCGTGCCCATGCCTCCGCCGCCAGAAGGGCGGAACGGGAGCACGCGATCGAGGAGGTGATCGCCGACCTGACTCCAGCGCAGGCGGCGGATCTCCGCTGGCAGCCAGACAACGAGGCGTTCTGGACGTAGTACTTCGTCCGACGCCACGAGCAGGAGCTCGCCGACACAGGCCGCAACGGCCCGGTGGAGGGCCGCTGCAACTCCAAGGGCCGCAAGCGGTGGTGGGGCGGGGAAGGGCGGACGCTCGAGTTCGTCCTTCGAGTTCGTCCTCGACTGCATCGCCGCCGGCAACGAGCCCCGGCTCACCATGCCGCCGCGTAGGTCGCCGTGGCTGCCGCGGCGGGTGGGAGCCTCCACCTCCTCCTCTTCCTCCTCCGGCGCGCACTCGGCGCCTCCCTCTGTCACGCCGCCCTGCCTAAACTCCGGGTGGCGTGTTCCAATGCGCAGTGGCACGCTGCGCATCAACGAGCGCCGCCCCGCGGACTCTTCCGCCGCCTCGTCAAGCCCAAGACGGAGGGCACGAAGAAGGCGCCGGAAGAGTGGCAGGCGCCGCCGGACTATCTCAGGGCGGCGGCCAGGATGGGGGCGCCGGAGGAGGAGTTCCCCGACGAGAGGCTCGCCCTCGAAGCCTCGTTCAACGAGGTCCTCCCGGCGCCGGACGACGTCGCCGAGAAATGGTCGGCGAGGATGTACGAGGAGGAGGAGGTGGAGCACCAACGGCACATCCTCGAGGAGTGGGAGCGCCGCGAGCGCGCGGTGGCTACTGGCGGCCGTCGCATTCCGCCTCCGCCACCGCCGCCGGAGTACTACATCCTCGACCCGAGCGACGAGGATGAGGACGCCCCCAGCGCGCCCGGGCTGAGCAGGTGGCACGGCGGAGACGCCGGCGAAGGCCCCAGTAACCCCGCTGGGAGCGGCTCCGACGGCGACGACGGCGACTACACCATGTTCTACAGCCAGTTGGGCATGTAGAACGGCGTAGATCGCCAAGTTATCTTTTATTATATTTTTATTTTAAGTTTGTAATATGTAATCGGTGAATTTTCGCCATATATGAATGAAATTCGCCTAATTTGCCATATTTTCGTCTTTTTGAATATTTGGGCCGAAGGCTTGGGTTTGGGCACGGCTGGGAATCAGGCCACCCCAGAAATCAGAATAGCGCCGTTGCCCCCCAGGCGGGCCAAAATAACGCCGTTTTTTTTTGCCCTGGGGGGGCACAACGGCTGGAAATGCCCTTATAGCCCAGTTTACTATATGAGTGATTTTAGATGGTGGCTATAGATGACATGACAACCCCATCTAGCCAGCAGTCGGCTATTAGCCATGCTCTTAAGGGACTGCACCCATTTCTCTGTTCATTAAGAAACTACAAAAACTGATCCAACTTTCGTCGAGAACCACTGCACGTGGATTTAAGCTTGCAAAATAAGAACAAGTATGCATGCATTGATCTTCAAAATATGCAACGCAGCCATATATAAACTCTTTTGCACTTTCCGTTCTCGCTTCGCCGCTGGTAATACCCTATACCTGGGAGCTGTAGTTTCAGGATCAAGGTCAAGGAAACTTTTCAAATATTAGAAGAACGTGCCATGGCATATAATTGGGGAAAATCAGGGCGTGCACGTGCGAAACAGTGAAGCGGTTGTCTTCATGTGTATGTCCGGTTATACTTATACCAGCAGGGCAGCAATCAAGGAGTACCGTTTAGCAGCTTGCAGCAGATAGGTATCGCTGGTAGACACTAATCCTGATTTTATTTGTTTGTCTGTTACTGTACTTTGGTGTGTACTAATCCTGTTTTTTTCTTCACCTTGTGCCCTTGTTGTTTCGGTCAGAATTAACTAACTGGACATGTAGGTCTACATGGGCCAACCAGTACAGATCCGATGAAATCCTCATGGAGGCCCATAATAGTAGGTAGCCTCGTAAGACTACCCTAAGATACTGGGCTGCTTCCCCTATAAAAAGAACCAGGCCGTTTCCCGCCCCCACAGTCCTAGTGAACCATGGCAGTAGTTTTGTATCCATTAACAAAAATCTTGTATTCTTTTTTTTTTCTTGAAATCTTGTATTCCTTTTGTAGGTCTTTCTCCAGAGTCAGATATTGATTATTGTCTTCGAAAACCGAGGCAGAAGATCTCCCCTCATTCCACCAATCACAGAATGTTTTGGTTTTTTTCACCTGGATACATCCTCCTTACGTATGAGTCATGGGGTTTTGAGCTTGAGGAGTTGAGGTGTATTGCGAGCTCGTGCCAAGCATAGGTTTACTCGCTCCATCTCGGCTATCTTACGCGTGACTTGTATTTCCAACAGCACCATTATCATGGTGTAGGTCTTACAGACTTTGCATCTCGACAATCCTACTGGTCTGACCTGTTGCCAATCATATCATGGTTGGAGCCTTGGAGGATACAAAGCACCCGGCCCCTTCCAAGATATTCAGAGAATCTGCTAGGAATCGATCGTTGGGAGCGAACTAGTTCTTTGTTTAGGGTTTCAATCAAGGGCCGCTTGCCGAAAGACAAATATCAATCAAGAGTTGGGTACCCGTATTGGAGTACCGTATTTTATTCATAACAAAACTACCTCAGAAAAGAAGAAACATGCACATGCCTGCTGGGTGCTGGTTGTTATCCGACATGGTGCTACTCCATCCATTCCAATTTAATTGACTTCCTATCCACCACATGTGGAACGGAGGAAGTACTTACTAGAGAAATTTAAAATTGTTTGCGTACCCAACTCCTTTGATTGAAGAGGAATGCATTCCAAGTTTCCAACCAACCAGTTAGCGTGTGCTAAATGGTTTTGCTTTAGCCGCACAAACCACGCAAATACGCAATCCACCTAGCTTCTCAACTTGGCCAACATCTATCTCTTTCGATTCGAGCAGCAGAGAACTTATTTAAGATATCTAAGAACGAATTAAGCAGCCCCCCACTATCTCTGATAAACAAGTGTTACAGGCCACTAGGTCACACATCTCCCAGCCAGCTTAGTCAGGGCAATCTCCGGAATCCAGCTACTCGAATTTCTTGTCTTATCATCTGAAAGCATGCGAATTGCCGGCCTGGCGACCGATATGGTATTCAATCTGTCCATGTTTGCCGCTGAGCAGACACCCAGCTAGTGCAATGTGCACATACGTCAGCCGTCACTCCTGCGCTGCGTTCAACTGCTAGTCTTCTTGCAAATTGATTACGGGAAGAAGACAGAGATCATGAGCAAATTGCATTTCAGAGTTTACGAAACATCCTGCGACACTTGACTCAAACGAGCTTTCAAGCTTGGCTTCACTGTCCACGAATGAGACAGTGGACGACTATGTAAGATCCTGTCGACCCGGAGCAGTTAAGACGCCGATCCAAACGTAGCACCGTACCATGGAGTCAAGTCAAGGGGGCAGCTGCAGAGAGGAGAGCGTTCCTACGCTAAGCTAGCACCAAGCAATTGCAGGTTTGACTCCGGCGTCGTCGTCCTCGATCGATCGCCATTCGCCAAGACGAAACTTGGTGACGCCACTATGCTGACGGACCTTCACGCTGCATGTCGACATGCATGCATGCGTAATTAATATATCTGCATGTTCTAGAGTACGACTGGCACTCCACTGATTGATCCCTGCATAAAATAGTTAAGCTGCCTGCCTGCACCGCCAGCCGTTAATTTGTACTGCCGTGGAACAAGTTGCAAGTTTAGCGCATTTAAACCACATTGCAATTGCCGTACACGTATGCATGAAGCATGATGTCTAATTTCAAAAATATGTTGTTGACTCTACATCCGCCCGCATCGATTTATCTAGCAATGTACTGATGTGTAAAACCATGTCACTAATATCTCAGTATGACTAACATATACGTTGTTGGACTTAGTTTTCCTGCCCAGTTGCGCATATAAATTTTTGGAGCTTTCTTGGAAGCTACCCTTCCATGCCTGCATGCATGTCCGTCGGCATCCATGTCTCGCCGTAGGATCGGCAATTTTTTTTATGCCCCGGTGGCTTTGTCGAGAGATTTCTAACCTCCTTCCGAAGATCTCTAACTCTAACTTGTTTGTTACACCTCGGCTGTTAATTTCTTGGACTATACTGTCTTCATGGGAAGTTTTTTTTTGGGCATGTTCTAGTAGGAATCAAATGGACTGAATCATGCCTCTAAAATGTCCACACTGTGTATGCTCGACAACTTGGGTTACACTTCGTGTCGTAATAGCTGTCCAAAATCTCTAGAAAACATCGAGAAATCCTAAACAAATTAAGTCCATGTAGTAGCATGCATGCATGCCAAACTGCGAAACAATTTCATCCTAATCACCAATTCACCATGCATGATCATGCTCATCAAACTCGTGATTCGCAGTTCTTATCCAAGTTCTAGGTCCATGCAAACTTAGATTATCACATTGCACATGATCATCTATCCATCCTTAATTAATCCGTGGATAATCCTATTTAGGTTAAGGTCAACTACACGTAGATCACAAATGAGGCTAATTAATTCAGGGTTGCAATCACATACAGACAGCATAAGCTGTCACGTTCTCATCCATGAAACTGAGATCGCATTAGAGAAAAATTATTTTACCTGACGTACTCAACCTTTATTTACATTTATTTGACCAATCAATGAGATATTGGCCGGGAGAAGATCTTTGACTAATCAAAAAGGGTAAGAAGTACAGTAAACAAATTTACTTTTAACTTATGTGCAACTAAAGTTATGGTGATGCTTACTTTTTGTCACTGTTTATTTCTGTAATCAGAACACCAGTTCAGCGCCAAGACAGGCAACGAGGCTTGAAAATAAGCCAAAAAAAATCGAAGTTAGCGCCTAATAATATGAGCAAACCAATAATCCAATAATACAGACACCAGATGAGTCTGATCTCTTACATGGTTGCTCAGCTCGACTAACCCAGGATAAACCAGTGGTTAATGACTTGTCTGAACTAGCACAAAACAAAAGGAGGTACCACTAGCAAAGTGACTAATTAATCCCATGAATATTTCCTTAAAACAAATCCGTGTAGTGTCACCAAGGCAAGTGTTAGCATCAAGGGATTATATGAAGGCATATGGAGTCAATAGTCAAGTTAAAAAAAATCACACTTGTCAAGGAAGACAATGGTTTTCTAGAGGCGATAAGCCTTGATGATTAGGCGAGGCAGCAACCTAATTGTTCATTAGATACTTTTTACTAGTGACAAACCTTAACAAACCAATCCAGAGATCTTGCTCCCTTCGGAAAGGGGAAAATGAGAGGAGTAAAAAACTTTTGACCAGGGAACGACGAAGTTGATCTTTCTGCTGGATTGGAGGATGAATCCACATCACTTTTTGTCACTGAGTCCATGCAAAACAACAAAGTTAGGTTAACTTAATGGCCGATCTTATGGTTCACATTAGTCCAAAATAACAATATTTACTCCTACTTCACCTCATGCAATTCGTAACAATAGCTTCCTTACTTGGCAGCAAAGTGGTGGAATATTGTGTGTAAGTTACATCGCGCTCTTGATTCGACGAAATCGCTTGAGGTAAAGAAGAAAACTTTTTTTTTCATGTTGTTACATTATGATGGCATGATTGTCTTCCAACGTGATAGTGAAATAAATAAGAAGGTATTTACACGCAAGCATTCATCTTTTGAAACACGGAATCTCCCAAAATAATTTGAAAGACTTTCGAAGCATTGGTAACCTTTGCGAAAAGACGAGAGCTGAGTAAATGAGATATATGTCGAGATGTGGAAGGATCATGAAAGTGCAGGCTTGAGAATATGTTGCACACAAAGTGTGAAAATATCTTCCCAGTGTGACAGAGTAGTATCTGAGGACAATATGCAGTCGGCATGGACGGATAAATCCAATCGACTCTGCGTTTTATATCCGTTTTTCCCTTTAAGTAGACAACTATGTACACACGCTGTGTAAGCAAAGGCCCGATTCCTTGGCGTGCACCACAGCTGATTGCGAGATCCACTTCAAGCAGCTACTGATATTCACAGAACTTCTATTATCGCTGACATTCAAAGTCATGCTATACTATAAGCACAAAGAAATTAAGCAATGTATGGTGACAAAGTAAAAAAAAATGTCATAAATTATTTGTTTAAACTCTAATCTGTACTTCCAAACAAGTAACTGATTGTATTTATGATTGTCTATCTTTTCATTTTTTTTAGGTTGTCAATTTTAACTTATCTACGATTTTAGTTAATTTGCAAGAACACCGATCAGGTACATTGTAATGGTTAGATACACAACCATTCTATGTCGATTAAATTTGCCCTCTTGATTCCTAACACATGTTTTATATTGGTTAAATTTATGATCAAAATTAAACAATAAAAACACCTGACAAATAAATAGGGAGATAAAGAATTGAAATAGAGCAGAGTAGTATGATTGTGAGTGTTAACCTCGCTGCACTTAGCCATTAATTTTTTTGTTTTATTAATATAGGTTGTTGTCGGCGTGCATCAGTTGGACTGGAAACTTCTGCGTTCATGTAGAGGTCATATTCAGTTATTTCCACTTGATGTTTATTTGGTCTCTCGAACAGGAAGTTGGGAACGATCTATTCCGTGGGATGGCGCGGGTGAAACCGGATTGGACAACTCAGTTTGGAGTTCGTTATGATGAGAGAATAAAAGGAATAAATAGAAAAGACACAAAGATTACAGTTCGCAAAAGGCCCATGCCTCTCTCCTGTTTGTTATGTTTGTCAGTCTTCAGTAGAGGCTAATTTACACACACACACACGTTTGTGTGCGATCTAGAGCTGCTCTAAAAATGTTATATATGGCTAGTTCTAGTTTCATTTTAAATATAACTATTTTTTCTCTTTGACGATGACTCTCTCTCTCTCTCTCACTCCGGCCGATCCCCCTCACTCATTTTCTTACCTCCGCCTACTCGGCCGCCCAGGCTACTCTTCCATCCCCACACACCTCCCCGCCCCTCACTTATTCATCCACCATGCATCATCTCTACCACCCCCCACACTGCTTGTCCACCCATCGCAGAAACTTATAGACCCTGTGAACACTAGAATCTTCCTTTACGAATTTGCGTGTAATCGGTTTCCCCCTCTAGAAAATTATCGTGTAATTCTAATTTTTCGCCAACCGATACAAGTGGTAGTCACGTGTGTAGGATCTAGCAGAAAATCACTAGCGGTGAGGCACAAGTGGCTGCAATGGGAAATTTCGTACAGCTACTCCAACAAGAGTGAAGAGCCTACATGATTATGCTGAGCACCTACCATGCAATCCAACGCAACTCTCCCTCCATCGGACACATACGCATACGAAATCGACCGAAAACCACATTGATTGATACTCCCTCCGTTTTTTAATATAAGATGTTTTAGCATTTGTCCACATGCATGTGTACACAAATGTATATAGACATGTTTAAGTGTGTATATTCACTCACTTTAGTATGTATCTAAACAACATGTACAACACCTACAACATCTTATATTAAAAAACAGAGGAAGTAGCTAACAACTAGATGCATTTAGTTGTGCTGTTGTTGGTCTGCTAGTGATCGATGCTTCTATTTTCTTCTAAGCACATGCCCGAGTATTTAAGAGGTACTCGCTGCTCAACGACAAGCTTTGAGTCTTAATTAATATGATTCCCAGCGTGTAACTTTGGACATTAGGCTGCCATAAAAAAATTTAGGCGGCTTATAGTGGGAAGTAACATATATTAGTATCATGCATATGATACTAATTTATATTCTTATTTCCATAGTGGATAGTAACAAACGTGAGATATCATGTAATAGTTAATTTATTAGGCTGAAAACTTATTTTATTTTGGAATGAGTTATGTCACGATACTCTATCATGATACCACTATCCCCCTCTCTGTGCCACATCATTTTTTTTGCCAACATGGTATAAATTATACTAACTATGATACCACCACTATAGGTAGCCTTAGTTTTCATATCAATTTGTGGCAAAACTGTTATAGTACAAAAACACAAAGATCCTTTTAGCGACAAATCTGGTAATAGTATTATTTTAGCTTACCAATTGCTCACAAGAAATGTTGGTTAAAGATCCTATCTAATTCGTAAAATGAGGTCCATCAAATCATCCGTGTGTGTCGTATTTATTGAATTCATGCACTAGCCAACACAATCAAAGTCCATACTGATAAAAAGATCTAGGAAATATATTTCAACACTTATCCTCAGGTCTAGCCTCCTCCAGACCTTTAGACGGGAGATTGATGAAGACCTCAACTATTGTAATTAATAGACCTACACTACACCATGACACTACATCCCCAACAGCAAAATCGGTAGGGAAAACGGCTTTCCCCGACAGAAAGTCGGTCGGGAATCGGTATTGCCGACCGACCTTGTCGGTCACCGTAAGTCCAGTCGGGAAAGCCCTTTCCCGACCGACAATTTTTTCCCGACCAACAGTTCGACAGCGATGGCAAAACTTTCCCGACCGACATATTCTTTCCCGACAGGCATTTCTTTCCCGACTGACATTTTACTCCGACCGACTCATGGACAGCATTTTGTTTGCCGACCAACATTTCGTTGGCCCTACAATGGACTTTTCCCAACCAACTGTCTGACAGTATTTTGTTTTGCCGACCAACAATCAGATGGTATTTTATCCTACGGGATCACATTTAATTTAGCATTTGCCTTGTTACCATGAGAATAGCACCCAATACAGTATTAATCAAGTTGCAATAACGAGCAAGACCAAACAATATAGATGCTCCATTAAACCAGATAGGTTTACATTATACTTGACTAACACCAGTTACGTTTACACAATAATGGCTAAAAAGTGCGATGCTCCATTGCACTATCAAGTTGAAAGACAGTAGATAGGTTTACAGAACTATAGCTATAAGATGCACGGCTATTCATAGTTTGCTCCGATACACAAAATAGCCAGTTGTTGCAAATCGCAAGCTTCAGGTTCCTCGTCCTCTTGAATGTCTTTCCTACAAAGGGTAAACAAGTCCATTACTTTCATGCATTTATAGAGACATGAATACTTGACACTTATAGTTCATCAGGACATGCAACTGTAGTTGAACTATACTAGAATTTTCTGTCCATGCGTGCACTAGGAATAGATTGCTAGTATGCATGTTTTCCATGTAATATCACCTCTAGAAATTCACTGAAGTTACAACAAGATTAGAGTGAGACCATGTCCATCTTAACATTCTACGGAGTGATGGGGGAAATAAGCACATCCATAATTTTAATTTACAAACCACTTGTTGTGTTAACTTGAGAAGTAAATGAAAGAACATATTATGTGACAGAAATTATATATTACATAATTGCTGGCAAGTTTGTGCCTTTATCCCAACTAAGGCTATGAAAAAGCATCATCATCTCCCTGTGACCATAGCTAATACAAAAGCACCAAGCAAAAGTTCCAATACTAATGGCAAGTAAGCTGTTCTCTGCTAGTATTCTGACTGGAGTATAATAGATAATTACAAGCATGTCCGTGCCATGAAAATATTTTGAAGCATACAACCAAATACCTTACCAATATATTGAATATATCGTCCCAAAGAAGTTTTAATATCGGCAGCATGTAAAAATTGAAGAACATAATTGAAGAACATAGGTTTCAGTTACATATGGTGCTTCCATGTTTTAGGTTTTCATGTGTGTTTTTAAGACTGGATGGTAGCATTTTTTAACAAAGAAGGTGTCACTCTATGACAAAGGCCATGCCACGTACATAACGTACAAACATGAGTTTGAAAGGACATAAACTTAGAAGACATCAACTTACAAGGTAAGATATATAGGATGAAGACGTTTATGCAACAAAACGGATTGGGGGCATTGCTGCTTTCCATAGAAATATCAACTTAATAGACTGACATGATCATTAGCAGTCCTACAATCATCGAAACGACAATTAGCTTGTGTACAAAAGAGCAAATAGCTGAACACAAAAGAGCAAAACACTGAAGCAATCAATTATTTGATTTTGGTTACTACTTTCTGCAGCGTAGATGGATTGAAGAATATGCTACAAAGCAGCATTGCCGTTAGGAGATAGGAGTGATCTCAAAAGAATTGGACAGTAAAATACCTATCTCATATATAAAGATAACTGAACTTGTTTCTAATGCACAACTAGATGACATAGTTAATGAACCATCCTGTTGAGATTGCAATTTACGTCATACAACTAACTCAGCAGAATGTTAGATCCATGTACCAACGTATTTGCATAGTTAAAAAAAATTGCAAAGTTAAATGACATAGTTAATGTACCAACGTGTTTGCAAAGTTACATGCACAACTTGTTTCTAATCAGTTACGTATATTACATCCTACATATTTGCAACTAATATCTCCATAGAAAGCAGCATACTATATTACTGTATCTTCATGGATAGTTAAGAAAAAGTAAAGTTGCAAGTAAATATCATTATATAGAATAGTGGAGTACGTATTTGCAGAAGTTGACGAGCAGACTACGCAGAACAAGGGTGAGAAACATGCAGCATAGATTCAGCTGCCTAATAAGGTTGGACAAATAAACGCAGGTCATAGGGCTGTAACCAGGCTCAAATCTGCACTGCTTATGCATCTTTTAACTAAGCTGCAACTAAAAAACACTAGCTAGAATGACCGACATTTAGAGGGGCAATCCTACTTATTGTAAAATCATCTAGTCATGAAGTCATAATTATGTAAATAACTCTAGGTATGCATGTTCAACAACACACAGTAAGCATTTCGCCCCAGAAATTACCAACCTCAGAGCATGAAAACAAACCACATTGGCATGAAGAACTGTAATTATCTGCTCAACTGTTGCACAAGCAGTTGTATGCCATTGCTCGCAGCTACCATGTCAAATATAGAAGGAAACACATACTAGAGACTGGTCCCCCCAACAAATAGACGGCTCTCACACTCGGAACGTACTGCACTAAATTTCCAATCACAGCAATTTCACATATAAAAGCTACCAACGACAAACCGATCTCTATATGCAATATACATTAAACAGTAAGGTTGAAGCTAGAGAGGAAGGGGACGCACCATGTCATAGTTGCGCCTGCTGCTCCATATCATAGCAGGAACCTGCTCCATTGCCTGCTCAGTGCCCTCATCTGCTTCAACCGTCGACGCTCAGGAGCACCTCAGCATCGCTGCCGACCTTCGGAAGACGGAGTGCCGAGTACAGCTGACCACCGCGCACGGAGAAACCACATCCTTGAGGAAGAGGCGCCTGATCCCTCTCAGCCGTCACTGCTGCCGCGTTGTTGGAGCTTGGGGAAACCGAATCTGAGAGCCAGCGCGTGTAGCGCGAGGAGGCTGTGTCGGAGAGCCTGCGTAGGTGGAGCTCGGCTTGGCCACAGAACCGCCGGGTCGACAACTTGAAACCAGGAGCCACCGCCCAGATGCGCCAGCAAACGAGCGAGCCCTCTGAGAAGTCCTCGTCGATAGGGTTCGTCGCCGTAAGGGGCGGGGCAAAGGATGCCGATAAGAGAGAGAAAGGGAGGGGGAGGAGGTCGTTGGAGGTGTGTACCCAGGGCGGCTCGCCGGCGAAGTTGGCGGAGCAGGCAGATGGGCTATATTGGAGGAGATCAAGGGTTCGGCCGCCGCCGCCGCCGCTCGAGTGAGGGAAGGGTAGCGCCGCAGCGGATAAGAGGATTAGGGTTCGTAGTACTATATACCACATCTGGGTTTGGTGGCTTCTTCGAGTGAATTCGCGGGCTGGGCCAAATTTTGGCGCTTCAAAGTTTCGGCCGCGCGCGCATATTTTCTGGCCCAGTTAGCGACCACTGGTTGGTCGGCGTTGTTTGCCGACCGACAGTTTGACGCGGATGGCTGTATTTCCGACCAACTGTTCGACGCCCTATTTTCCAACATTCCCGACCGACAATGGGTCGTTGTATGTAAGTTTTACCGACCAACTATCCGATAGAAGTTTTCCCGACCAACTTTTCGTTGGCGATAGTGACTATTCCCGACGGACGTCAGTAGGGAATACTGTGCTGTGGTGTAGTGCTAGTTCTTGAAACTAAGACTCTTGGATCAGAAACCATATTGAGTGCATACGCGAGTCAGCACAATCAAAGGGGATTAATCCCGGTCTCTGCATCAATCAAATGCATACATCCATTTTTTTATTGCAAAGTTGTCATCTAGAGTCCATGCATATGTGACCATCTCCAAACGGTTCACCAAGAGTCCATGCAGATATGACAAGAGATCCAATGGGTAACCTTGAGTATAGCTCTCCAAGAAATGAATAACTCCAGTCTTTTTGAAACCAATATCATATCACGGGGACAATTCATATAGCCCAACACAAAGTACGAACTCCCGCATGGATTTGAATTGTAGTAGTTTTCTTTATTAACCTCATTTAACCACTTTCCAACCATATTCGTACAATTAATTGGAGGGGCTAGATTTTTTTTAGATAAATTGGAGGGGCTAGATTCTTGCAAAATTCTTGCGACTTCCGATCGGAGTCTGGCAATTTGGAACACACTAAGAATTAAGCAAGATATGCCAAAGAACAAAGAAACGGCTACTACTCTCCATTTATTTAGAGGTTAATTTACATGTAGTATAGATCGCTCACGCAAACATAATCTTACATGCAGATTTAATCTACATCGATCGAAGGAGGATGCAGTGCATGGCCGGTACTGCTTTAATTTGCTACGTTCACAGCCATGGCCGGATCCTCCCTACCTACGGCATGACTTGGTTTCGTCTAGCTAACTAAGGCATGCAAAGGCGGCATCTTTCGTCTCTTGATGATTCCTCCAGTACTAGTAGTACTTGCTAACTTCTGTACAGTCAACGTGCATGAGCGCGCGCGTCCATCGAGCGAAGCACACGCGTGCACGTACAGGCGTTGCATGGAGTTTGTTCCCGTGGCGGCTGGCTAGACGCGGACGAGGGCGGTGCGGCGGCGGTCTTGCTCCATGGCCTGGCGCTGGTCGGACTCCTGGCGCTGGATGCGCAGGTGCTCGTGCTGCCTCCGGATGAAGCTCTCGGCGCGGCGCAGGAGCTCGTCCTGGGCCATCACCAGCACGTCCCTGGTGCGCCACCCCTGCTTCGCCGCCACGGGAGACGACGACGACGCCG
Source organism: Poa pratensis (assembly GCA_947311845.1). Classification (NCBI taxonomy): domain Eukaryota; kingdom Viridiplantae; phylum Streptophyta; class Magnoliopsida; order Poales; family Poaceae; genus Poa; species Poa pratensis. The sequence continues at coordinate 47,193,657 of CAMZMU010000064.1, forward strand.
CCGCGCTCGGGTGCGGCGGCGAGGGCGGGACCATCGACGCCGACTTCCGCATCTCCTTCCGCGCGGAGATGGCCTTGTCGGCCGCGCGCTGCATCCGCGGCAGCTCCTCGCCGCCCCACGTCTCACTCTTCCGCACGGCAATAGGCCGCGCCGCGCCGCGCCGCACGATGGAGTGCCACGCCGAGTCCATCGACACGTCGTCGTCGGTGCCAACGGGCTCGGCCTCAGTCGCAACGGCGGCGGCGGCGGCTATCGGCTTCGCCTCCTCGATGTGCTCCTTCTTCTTGACACCGGGCTTGGCCTCCGCCTCGGTGGCTGCCGGTCGCTTGTACTCGCCGGCCGACTTCTTGCGCACGCGCGGGCTGTTGGGCGGCCTCTTGGCCGTTCTTGCTTCCCGCGGCTGCCTCGGCAAGACCAGGACCGGCGCGACGACGTCGTCAAGAGCGGCAGAAAAGTCGGCATGATCCGACGATGGAAAGAGGCCAGCCATGGCCGCTGACACGTATCCGGCCGAGGAGGAGGATGCGGCCGCTCCGGTGTGGCAGCGGTGAGACAAAACGAAGAGCGAGACGATGATGGCGTTCGCGGTGAACCAGAGGAAGGGAGTGGACCAGAGGAGGTCGGAGGGGAGAGGCGCGACGGAGACGTAAGAGGCTGCCCCCGCCGTGGCAGCCAGGACGGCCACGACGACGGCAACCGCCGCCGCCCTGAGGAGGAAGGAGCAGTTCATCTCGGTTAAGAGTAGACTGCGACCGAGAGGGATGGTGGCTGTGAGGGGGGGGGGGGGGATTGATGGATGGGTTCAGTGGTTCATATAAGCTGATCGGGCCGGCGTGGAGTCGGTAGTGAGTTGTGACACTACTATGAAAAGCATAAACCGAACGCTAAAGATATTTTCTATTTCTCAATCACATGTAATTCTCAAATTTAAGTACTCGTAGTTTGCTACACGGAATAAACTTGCAAGGTTAAGTATGGACGTGCGAATACGATCATGTTCATACTTGGATTTTTTTTCCATTTTTCAATCTTATTACATATATACTACCGCTTCTCTTCCTCAAAACAAGGTCTATATTTTTTTTTTTCAAAACTCAAACTACCTATACTTTTACCAACCTTTTAGTAAAAAACCATTAAAGTCTATAGTACACAATCTATATATCATTAGATACATCTAGTGATATACTTTCATATGATATCTTCATAGTACTATATATAGTTGCCGACGATATTTTTCTAAAACTTGCTTGTTTGTGGGGGTGGCTTTTGAAAAAAAAAAGGGTTATATATGCCTCCTGTTGTGAAATAGTAGTAGAGGGAGTAACCGTTGTACACTAGCAAATTAACTAGTACACCATGGTATATATAATGGCTGGTGACTTTGTGTTTTACACAGCATGTGCTAAATTAAGTAGCTCAAGCATATCCACGAACTTGAAATTAACCTACATAACTAATCCAAGTAGTAGATGTTTTCATTATGCTGACTTTGTTCCAGGGAAGAGCTGGTCTAGTGCGCGATGTATATATATTAGAAAACAGAGAGCAGGTATTAGCAGTATTAACCGTAGTTGATGACGGGCGGGGTCCGGTCGTCTCACGACAGTCAGTCAAACACCAATCTCAAATGCATCATCAATAATACTCACTCCGTTTCATTTTAATTGACTCACATATATCTACATATGGATGCATCTAGACACGTGTCTAGATGCATCCATATGTAGATATATGTGAGTCAATTAAAATGAAACGGAGGGAGTACAATGCGTACACTACACACATGCCGTGTTTTGCCTATGAATTTCTCGGAGACAACCGATCGCTTACGAAAACCCCATAGTCAGTTACTCAATTGAACCGGTCTTGGATATTTTCTTAGCGTTTACCATAAGAAATGGAAACACGGTACAAATAATGGCGGGGACACCCATATATACGTCAGCTATATGACGATTTGTCCATACGCATTTGGTTGGTTGAAAAAACCGGGTTACCACTGATTGCTTGGAGGGTGGCAGCCTTGTCAACCAAGCACGATGTGTGATACAAAGCTAGCCACCCGGCAGTGACTTGACTGACTTGGAGCGCTTTTCTGGATCGAAGAAGCGCGCTTTAGCTTTAGCATAATCCCTTTGCATGCACCATCTCCTATCACCATGGAGGAGAATTATTTAGCTAAACACACCACCGATTTGCGATAGTAGATGCGATAAGTGCAAAAATATCTCTATTCAGTCAAATCAGGAAGTAAGTAGCTCTGTAAGATGTTTAACACAAAACGCCACCCCACAAGGGACTTGCATCACGCTAACAGTAATTCAGCAAAATAACGTCGGGGGTTTATTAATAATTCACTGTGTAGGTTTAACCCACGTACGTAAGCTCCAAAGAACATGCTGCCTTGTCTGATCCTAACCAGCCGGTTGGTCAGTGAGTCAATGGAGTCCCAAAGCAGGAGCAGCACACTACCTGCGTCGTCGCCTCGCTTATCTTAATCATTTCTTTGCAGCCTCGCTTATCCGTATGCCGGCGCCGGAGCACCCACTACCCCGTCCATCTTGTCGCTTATTCCTCCGACGAGAGAGACATCAGCCTCGCCACGGCCTGGCGGCCCATTGGCCGGGGCAGTTGGACGCACATGGCTCCTCGACCTCGATGGGCCTACCCGCTAACAGACGAGCGACGTCGCTCTCTGTAATCCGTCGCCTGATTTTTATCTGCGCTTTTGCCTTGCCTGCATGGGTAAGCAGAAAGCAATACTTCACTCCAGTTGCCAACTGGAGGGTACAAAAACCTGGATGTGCGACACGGATCTTGTAGCATCTGTGCGTGACTACGAGCTTGCTTACCTACACACACAAGCGCATAAACTTTCTTGCAAGCGAATATTGGGCTTTTGCTGTAGTTGTAGTACTAGACATGTCGTTGGCGTACTGACTGACGTGTTTATGTTGGAAGGACTGGCATGGCAAAATTCATCTTACTTTAGAAATGGTAGTACTTGTACTTGGGTTGGTTGTTACAGCTATATAAATAGCGTGCCATTTGGTGTGTATCTTGGCCTTAGATTCATAAGCAAACATTCTAATCATTGGACTTAATATACTTGTTCGGAAAGCTTCTTCCACCTCTAACACCATAATCAACTTCGTAGACAATAGCCGACACATCTAATCACCCCCAATCAATTCAAAACTACACAGCTGGTGTCTTGCTAGCTTCATATATGTATTCCAGCAGCACCAAACCAAACATATGCGCACTCCACTCCAAACTGCAAACGAAAACGAAAAAAAAGAAAGGTACCCTAGTCCACGATATGGCTAGGATATATACGAAAGCTAAGCTAGGCACCAAAAGCGACATGATCGGCGATGGCTTATCGCCAACAACCATCTTGGTACACCGTACTGGTTCCTACTATCTGCTACTCTCACTCACCCAGCATTTTCGTGTGTTTTGTTTCTGCTCTTCCAAGACAAGATCGCTCGCAGGGAAAATAAAACAGGATGGCCGACGGCAGTCAGCAGACGGCTACCTGGACTGACGGCGAGGAAAGGACCGTGCTCCGGCCAGCCGCCCCTTTTCCGTCCCAGTGGAGCCGAAGCGAGGGACCGTTTGTTGCCAAGTTGCGATGCACCGGACCAGCGTCTCACTGTCTGAAAGAAGCAAAAGCACAACACTTGAATCGTTGTAGACGGCATGGCAGGAATGCAGATGCTTTCTAGTTTTTCTTCTTCTTTTTGAGAAGCCCACGAGATCTTTGCATAATGTTACAGAAGCCAATGCTGCATGGCAACTAGCTCAGATCTTGTTTCGTGTGAAATTTTCAGCTGCTGAATTGCCTAAAGCTGCAGCTTTCCAGATAGGTGTGCAGTGCAGTCAGTGCACGTAGGAGTCAAGATGAAAAAGCATAAAGCTGTCTATCTTCTTTGTCTAGTCAACTACTTATGTTCCTCCTAATTCTGCATGGATGATCGTACTATCACAGCTTTACCATAATAATCCGATATCACCATACGTTCGGAGAGAATCATCGTGTCCAGCTTTTGATCAAAGGAAAATCCTGGGAGGATCGCAAGAGATAAATGGATAACATCAACTGTACGATCAAGATGGGGACAGTTAGGATGGTTTGCAATATCATTTCACAACGGTGGGCGATGGCTGATAAATTTAGGTCGTGACTTTGAGCCACTACTGCATGGGCGACATCACATTTACGGTTGTCGTCAGTGATGCAAAAACACTGGAAACAGCTGCTATCTTACGAACCAAACCATGTGTTGTTGTTCTTACACAAAGTAAATATAGGAGGACAGGGATATAGTCAAGGGGTTGGCTGACTATTATTTAAGCAGTATTCACATAATGAACACCATTTAATAATAATGGGTAACTATAGTCTATATATATGGAAGGTGCATCAACTTGAATGATGGGAAACAAAGATGATGTTTTGTTTGGAATCAACCATTTTTATATTTATGAAATGACCATTTTTTCCATAAGACTTCACAGATCCCCTTTGGGTTTCTACTTCAAACATGATGTATAATGTAATAATAATAAAAAGGGCGGCCATAAGCTTATAATTTTACAACAATGAATAAAAAATCGAGCATAACTTCATTTGCAGCATCAAAGGTGCAAGCAGCAGAGTAAATGACAAGAAGAAATTCTAGCATATGTTTATTGCAAGGAAAGATGAAAAATAACAATCATGCAAAAGTTAAATGACAGAAAGGAGTAGGCTGGAAATTTGAAAACTCCGCAAGGGCACTATAGCTATCCATCAACAATTTTTGGAATGATTTTTCAAATCACAGTGATGTAAATTGAAGTTATAGTCTTCAATGCTTCATAGTCAGAACAAACTTCCATCCTTCAGTTGACATATTGATTTCTTAGTTTTTATGATTTATTAGTCTAGTGTGCAATACGTTGTTTTCCACACATAAACATGAATAAATACTTGGGATGCAAAAGTAGCATGTAATCCATTTCTGCCAATTCACAAGCACTCTAAAAAACGCCGAACTTGCATGTAGTTAACATGAACTAGCAAGGGTTTTCAAAAAGTTTCGCATGACCATCTGAATTTCAATTGGACCAACTCCAGCTACAGTAGTTCCATGACAACATTATTTTAATCCAAAAGGAAAGTTTAGGTGTCTGGGAGGAAAAGTAGGGAATAGATAAGCTAATGTGTACTTACCTTCACCAATCGACAATGATAAGTGAACTAAAACTATTTGGTCGAAATGTCAAGTCCAAGGGTGTCCAAAACTCTAGGATAGCTGGAGCCCAGAGGATTTGATGGACCCCGTACTATGGTAGTTATATCATATAGCAAGCATAATGCGGAGTATATATCAGAACACAGTATCTAAGCTTAGTTTTCTTTTATATATGTTTCCATGACCAAATCATAAAGGAGAAATCATAATTAAACCTGGGCAACCAATGAGGCTATTCACGAATTGGGATTTTAATAATAAAAAAGATTCTTACCAGTCACTTTAACTGGACCGTACTACGGCAGCGCTTTCTCTTCAACTAGTATAGGTACTGCATCAATAGGTCAGGGTTGACGAGTATCATTTGATCCATATAACTTTCAGCAACAATATCCAATTAAAAAAGTATGAGGATGAAGTACAAAATATCAAAGTTGCACTGTTGTCTAGTATTGAAATCCAGCTACAAATGACATTATTTGGTTGTATAGTATTGAAATCCAGCTACAAATGACATTATTTGGTTGGGAGGGATAAAAAAAATCATGCTATAGCATCTTTCAGCTTTTTTACTATTCTTGGACTGAAGCATGTATCTTGAGAGTCCATTTGAACATTCAGTCTTTATTGAATAAAGGCGGTGGATATGCGCCCAACTAGAGTGTTCTTGAATATTTCCTGATTTCGTACGAAAGCGAGGTGATAGAAACCAGATTCCTGTTCAAAGAAGATCCACCTGGGATCATCTTAACACATTCTGAGAGTCTGTTATAGTCATTAAGCAACTGTGCCATTGCTGCTTTCAGAATCGCCATACCAGACACAAGGTTACTGCAACAAGTTACAACTTCATTGTGCATGAGCTCGAGAGCAGTTTTCCACTTCACGGCAAAGTTCTTCACAACTGGCTCAACATCAGCAATGTTTGGGGGCTCAGTGTACGCAATCAGGTCTTCAGCTAAAAAACAAATGGAGTCATTTTCTGCATATTCCTGTGAGTAACAACTAACAACAATAACATCCAATGGTATTATAGTTTGGTTTAACTTACAAATGTGGCTCTTCACAAACTTAATTAAATCACCAAAATACTCCATGAGCAATTCATCCTGTACACCACCAAAGATTGCAAAATTATCAAAGCTATACAACGGAAAAAAATCAGTCGATTAATTTCCATCTCAGAAAAAAAGAACATTATAAATCAGCTATACTTGATAAAAAGCTAACAGCATACATACTGGATCCATGTACCATATGCTAAGTTGGCGACAAATTTAACCAGAATGACTAATAAAATTTAAGGAATTTAACATCTGATGTGCATCCTTTTGTAGTACCGCCCACAACTTAACGAACAGGCATAACTTCCCAGCTACCACCAATATATCAAAAGCAAGAAATCTTGAAGATACTGTGATTTTTTTTCTGTACCACATCTGTGCATGAACTTTCGATGATACTATTAAATTCATTTTGCAGAATCTTATTTAAAAATATCATAAAGAAAAAATCATACATCGAGTGATTGAAACTGAAACAGGTGATTAACTTCCAGACTCCAGTCTGGAATTCCCCAGAATCATGTCTAAACCAGATCCCACCGGAAGTAAAAATAATAATCAATCCAATAGTTAATCCTGCACCGCAGTTGCACATACAAGAAGGGTGATAGGAGAGTCATACCACAAATGACACCAGGCTACTTTCCAGCTTCTCTTCAAAATATCTTTGCAGTTTTTTTGCATCGTCACCGGCTTCCTGAAATAAATAGGTGCAGTAAAGCCCAAAAGGTTGAAAGGATAACAAGAAGAATAGTTGAGCATATCAAGGCAAGAAACTAACCTTCAGGATAGAGATGGACATGTCATAATTATTCAAGAGAAACAGGTGTCGCAGTTTCGGAGTTGCAAACTTTTCAGCAAATCTAACAAGTAGGTCATCAACAGCTAACCGCAACCGTTCCAAACTCATATCAAGCTACATAAATAATATTAGATAAAATATAAAAATCATGAAGAGAAAACATGGAATTTAGCTGAACGAAGAAAGCTATTAGAAAAACAGATACTGGCACTATGGTATTGCTAAAGCTAGAACGGGAATCCTGCTTGCCATTAAAGATATATATTCCATGCTAAAAGTTGATTTTAGTGGAACCCAATGTATGTACTTAAATTCCTGTTCTTGGATAAGGAGTTCTATTGCTAATTCACATGGCACTTCTTTCAAACTGTTGCATTGTGTGTAAACTCACTGTTACCGTTTCATAGCTATCCTATGTGGACTTGCTCAGTGATGGCATGTTTTCTTGTGCCTAACATCATGTACACCAAAGATCAATCATCAGTTCATGAAATGTATTTTGAATAGTACTTCTTAGTTAATCCTAAAAATTAATACAACAGGGCACAATTACTTGAGACGATTAAAAGAACAACATGCAGATTAAATGAGTACAAGCAGGTGATCAAGGTCATTGAATATAAACATACTATAAAGTATAAATATAGATTAGAAGCATATGCATGTTAGTGTGTTGCCAGGAAAAAAATATATGGTGGTTACCAACAGGAACATTTCATTGCTTAGACACAGCAGATTTGGCTTCAAAAAAGAAAGAGGCTTTTTTAGAGAGAAAAAACTAATGCTAGCAGAATCCGATGCTAAGAACTTAGTTATTTATGCAACTAAACTAACCTGACCATCTCCACATTCCGCATTAAGTTGAACAAGGGATGCTGTGAACTCCACATAACACCGTACAATGTGGTTTGGATGAGTCCCATCCACCCATATCATTTTCACATTGCATTGGTACAAGCTGTGAATATACATGTCAAACACTGTCTTGAAACGTGGCCAGAGATAGATGACAGCCTAAAGAGAACAGGATAGGGGTCAATTTATTTAATACATAAACAAAGAGAATACTATAGTTAAGAACATGGTTAGCAGGGCATTTAGAATAAATTGATGCCTCGAGACAAACCTTATCCAAATATGTATCTAGACAAGGAAGCCGCCTTTTGGACATAACCAACTGAAATGAAAATATAAAGGGAAAACAACTCTTGTTATCTTACATTTGACATAGTAGACTAACAGGAAAAATCTATTGTTTTTAAGCAATGGACTTTGAAGCACCTAATGTTCGTGCTATTACAGCTAGGATTGTTTTCTTGTCACTGATTCTTACTTAAGAAATGACTACTTTCACTCTTGAGAGTAAAGTCTGAAGGATAGCAGAACACTATACTTGTTAAATGTCTCATCTTTGACAAAAGTTGTCTATCATCTATTCCTTTGAAGTGACACGTTCAACGTCTCCTCCATGATGAGGTGAACTTGCTCCTCTCTTTGTGTGATCTTGACATCCCTTTGAATGGGTTGCTAGTTCATTCGATACCTTGTGTACTCAGGTATGACCCTCATAAATATCCTCGAGGAGATGGACAAGATACGAGCCAAGAAGATGAAGATGTTGGAGACCCAGCTCCAGGAAGCGGTACTACTGCCCGCCTCCAGATGACCCAGCCGAAGACGAAGCTCCAGGAAGCGGTACTACCGCTAGTCCCAGGTCAAGGTGCTACCGATGGGGATACCGGGCCAAGTACCGTCAACCTCAATTTCGCTTATGTATTGGCCACGGTACCCAGCCGGTACCTACCTAGTACTACCGCTGCAAATCAAACATCAAATAAATTTGATGTGTGCAATGGTACTACCATTGGTGTCCAGTGGTACTACCGCCCCTTGCCAGGAGCGGTACTACCGCTGCCACCAGCAATACTACCGCTGCGCACATAAGGATTCGGGCTGAGGCCCATGTAACCCCCTTTCCCCACCCCTTCGTGTCTTAGACTATAAATAGCTCCCTCCTTGCCTAGGGTTAGGGTTAGACTGAGATTTGTGATGTTTTGTGAGCTATGCTCCAATCCTTCCCCAAGTGGGACCCCCAAGGCCTCCTTTAGGAGATGAATCAAGACCTCTTCATGAGCTACTCTTTCTCCTAGAGATTTAAGTAGACTTGCCAATCTTTCCTTGTAAGGATTCTATTGGATCAGTGGACCGGCCGATTTGAGAAAGCGATTCCAATTTGAGAGTAATATTGGCTTGGGTTTTGAAAACCAGAGGCTACCCTTGGGGCTTGTTGCCGGTAGATCTTCCTTTGCAGGTTTTACTAGTTATCCTTTGCGTTTTACCCCTCGTGTTTCCTCCGTGTTCATCGTTTCTTTCATCGTGTTTTTTGTCCCCTCCCTCAAATCCGTGAACATCGGGACCGCACCCGCATCACTGTGTGAGGCCTTTCGTCGTTGCGGTCTGAAGTTGGGGGCACCTCCTCACCTGGTTTTAGTCGCTTGATGAGGACGGTCGTGTGTTTGGGCATGTGCCCCTTCGAGGCACCCAGTCTGCTAGGCGGTCCACAAGGGGTTGGAACGTCTCACTGGCAACCAGATGATCGCAAGGGGGATTCCGAGGTACTTTATGGGGCAAGGTGCCAGCTGGCACTCCATAACCACGGCCTGTAGGGCCTCCTACGAGAGCAGGCAATGTGGGAGATGGAGCACTTAGCAAAGTTGGTATGTGACCCCGAAGCATGCCCGAAACTGACATCACCAGCTTGTGATCGGTCAATTTATTTATTATCAGTTTACTCATTCCTTGTTTGTATTGTGGAAAAAAGAGACTGAGAACATTAGTTCAGTTTTCTGCCCCGATAAAGGGAAAATACAAATACCTTCCTACCTGGTGCTTCTTAATTATGCAGATCATGAGCATCAGGCATACTGCATCATGAAAGTTTTGAAGAGTAACCTTCAAATGTTCATCAATTACTGCAAAAGGTCCTGAAGGTTACAAGGATAAAAGAGGTTGTCAGGTTTTGTCAGCTTATCTGAAGCATGTGCCTTATGATGCTTCAGTAATTACAACAGTGCTCATGAAAGAAAACAACTAGAACATTTGTAATTTCCACGCTAGAATGAACAGTGTAGCCAGTTTAACTGTCTTCACGCTTGCGTACGTGGGGAAAAAATATATGCGACTGCGCACATTAGCAACACTTTACCCCGCCACCCCAAACTTTCTGCATGGTACAAAAACAAAACCCTAACCTTGCTTTGAACAGTCAAATAAAAACAACCACCCTCATCTCCGTCCACCCCACTGACTTGCTCCCACTCTCTCATCTCCCTTCCATGCTCGGACATTCAGTAACTCTCCTGCAAAGGTGCAGTAATCTGACTCCTTAAGTGCTGTAAACTGTTTTTCACGTTGATAAATATATTCAACGTGTAACACTTCTATGTTGCCGTCATACTTCACAAACAAGCCCTATCTGGCGGGTTCATAGGAAAACCCTTTTCTAGATTTTGAAATAAAAGGATTATGCCATGGATACGTCTAGCCAAAAAATCTCATACGAAACCCTAAAACGAATAGCATAGTATCCAGCTGAGCAGCTGCACTCATTACGCAAGCCCGACTCAGGGGAAAGATGAATGATACTGGGTTTGGCACCACGCCACCATCACAGGTTGTTGCTGCATGCCTGCATCCAAAATGGATCTCTTTCTTGTTTTTCAGAAGTTCACGGTTGGAAATGTCCCAGTGTTAAGCTCATCAACCTACTTGCACCTACCTCCGAAATTTATGGAACTCTACCAGAAACTACTCTTAAATTAACATTGTTACTGACTTATTTCAGAAAAAACTGCTCAGTTTGTTAACACATTATTTCTGGGAATAAAAATACTAGGGCGAGGCGGCACGGGAAGGGGGATGTTCAAGAGGCTAATTTTTTTAAAATAATACATTTTTAATTAAATTCGAGAAATAATGCGCTTTTTCAAAGTTTTTAAAAAATATACACTCTCGTCCATACCGTAGACGATAGGTACGCCGTACACGATTAGCTGGTCGTCCGTCAGCTAATACATTTTTTAATTAAATTCGAGAAATAATACGCGTTTTCAAAGTTTTTAAAAATAATACACTCTCGTCCATACCGTAGACGATAGGTACGCCGTACACGATTAGCTGGTCGTCCGTCAGCTGCACACCTGACAGGTAGCCGACGGGACCTGCTCGTCCACGCCGTGGACGACGGGAATATGCGTGCGCGTTGCGTTGCATTGCTCACGCAGCTCTCTCATGCGTGATCAGCTCGCCGGCCGGCCGTGCGCTCGCCGTGCGTCCGTGCGTGCGCTCGCAGGCTCGCCGGCCGTGCTGCCCTCGCCGTGCGTCCGTGCGTGCGCTCGCCGGCTCGCCGGCCGTGCTTGCGTGCGCTCACCGGCTCGCCGGCCGGCCGTGCGTGCTCCGCGTTAGCTCTCTCATGGGCGACGATCGATCGCTAGCTGGCTGGCTCCCGCGATCTAGATCGATCGATGGCATAGCCGACCAGGCATATCGTCTACGCCGTGGACGACAAGCCTGTCGGGCGAGTGGACCGGCTGGGCCACGGCCTGCTCGTCTGCGGCGCGGACGATAGGTCCTGCTCGTCCACGGCCTAGACGACAGGGCCTGCTCGTCTGTACCATAGACGAGGGTGTATTATTTCTGTATTTTTTGAAAACGCGTATTATTTATCGAATTTAATTAAAAAAATGTATTATTTAAAAAAAATAGCGTTCAAGAGTGGGTAATTTGAGGAGGTTTGGGGGGAAGTAGTAGGATTAATTGGGGATTTGGGGCAGCAAGAGCAGGGGTTGAGGGGTACATAATAGCTATTCTAGGGGCTGCAGAATAGTGTTGCTTATGTGGAATTAATAATAATATAAATACTTCTTCAATATGTTAATACCTAATATAATTATGAGATAGTTACACCTAAGCATAGGAAAAAATTATGTCCATTTGCATATATTTTTTGTAGATTTTTCATTTAACTCTGGAATCTTGATATCCATCATAGAGTATGTGTTATGTCACCCTATTCTTCTGTGAAGGTAATTACAGGATGTTCGATATTGCCATAAACGTGTAGCCACTGCAAAAGAGAAGAACAAGATGAATAAGTGAAAGCAAAATAAAAGAGTGCACCTTCAAAAACTCGATAAAACAATGACTCTTCACCAAAGAATGCTTCGATAAAAAGATACCTGAAAAGTTTATTAACAGGATACTATCAGTAACATTACCATACTTCACATCAAATAAATGGCTACTCACTTACTCAGAACTAGCAGTGTCCATCAGAAGCTTTTGTAGGCTCCTAAAAATAACTTCATATGGGTATTTCAGAGAATTGACTTCAGATATACGAGGTACCAAGCCAGGCTGATCAATCTCCTGCAAAGTGAGGTAACAAATATTTCCATGAAGCTGCAGCGAATATAACTAATGTGAAATTTCGAATAATATTCAACTAGTTTACACTTTACAATAATTATTGATGTACCTTCAAAATGTTTGATCGTTCACCTAAGGAAAACATGAAACGATGATTTCTCAACTGCTCTCTCCCCTTTGTTATAAGGTCAACGATATTGGTGTCATATCCAATCACATCACTCGATACACCAATATCTAGCTTCAACTTCTCCAATGCTTCTACGTATACACGAAAATCTGCACTCAGCACCTATTTGGGCAAAAGGACAATAGCAATTATGATAAATTCATATATCATATTAAGAAATCATGATCTCGCTATTAAAAGTGGAGAATGAATATCAAATGGTGATCTATAATTTGAGAATCCAGGGAACTTGTTATGTCCAATGGGTAAATTGGGACAGTTGCATCAGTACTGGCTGCTCATCAACTTGTGATCATGGCCAACAAGATAAGAGACGGTACATGCAGACATATCATCACCGCACTATGTGAGTTCAGGTGGCTATGCAGAAGGAACAATGTATCGACATCACATCACATCACAGCAGATGTCCTCGTATTAGTAAGTTCGGTGACGATATGATTCAAATGTCTGAAAAAAGACGGTTCGATTGACACCATGACAAAAAACTTAAGGGGCGAACCAGGGACAAGCAAAGGATGAAATGAATCAATTAAGCTTGATGCCCTCGTACCAGATGAAAGGAAGCATAGCTCATACTGCCAGAGTTGCAACTAGATGAAGTTCTGCACATGCAAACTTCCATCTGAATCTAGATATTTTACTAAAGTAAAAAATCAATCATCAGAACCCAGACAATCAAGAGGAAATGGAGCCCTCAGCCTACCACCATCTATTATCAACAGGATTCTAACCACCAATTCTGTCACATTTCATCGCCAGCCAAATGTCATCCGCTCAATATGTTTGTTGATCTCCAGGCTGCCAGTACCTAATAGGACAGGCATGACACCAGAGATACGTTTTGAAAACTCTCTTCAGACTTTTCACCCAATATCATGTACTCATGGATAGATATGAAAATAATACTATTATTTTTTCTCAAACAAAGAAGTGAAAATAATGTGACAAAGATTTACCTTGTTCATTTTATCAACATACACTGCACAGACATCATTATACGTCTCCAATCCATGCTCTTTAAGAAAGGAACGAGATACCTGTGAAACCATGTAAGCAATGTTTACAATGTCTTACCTATGCAACAGTGACATGACTAATCCAAGTAAAACAAATGATGACATTATGTTGTCTTGTTTTATTCATTAGTTCAACTATGGGACTAAAGGGAATAACATTAACTGGCAATACACACCCGAGAAAACAACATTAGAACTAGTAGGCCTTCAACTTAAGAAATTATGATACTCATCTTAGCAAGTAATGTCTGTTCTGTGTTTCTCCGCGTTTTAACTATTCCATCTCAGATGTTTTCCTTAATATCCAGTTAATCAGAAATATGGAGCTTTACTAAGCAAGAACTGACTGTTAAGAGAACTGACAATGCATAAAAATTTCAGACCCGAATAGTTAAATGTAAGAGGTGGCATGAGCAAATAACAGACCGAGAAGAGTATGGATAAGATTATTTATATATCCAGGAGCATGAGATCTAATACCATAAAGATAACTATTGTCTAGAAAGCAAAGCATAGAAATTCTATATGAAAATTGATTTCTCACAACATATACCTATAATTCTGAAGCAAATTTTGTTGCAGCGTTTGGATATTAGTTCCAGGCTTTCTCATGGAAGAGAATATCTCAATGATATAGTTAAACACCTGACAAAGTAAATGCAAGGGGAAATAAATGGGAAGCGCCACTTAAGCAGTAAATATTTTCAGTTAGCTAGAGTACAAGTTCATAAAGCAATCTATATGAGTGCATTCTGATGTAACCTTTGATAGTGCCTTTTTCCGAAGCCTTTCCAGTTCTTGCTTAATATCTTTCAGAGCATTTGATGCATTAATCATCGGATCAACTTGAGCAAATCTCAACTTTTTGCTCAATATGTTTAGGCTTCTAATATAATCATCATTTACCTGCCAAAAGAAACTGGAATAGCAAGTCATTGAACTATATTATATCCATGCATCTTGTAATTAGCATAGTGATAAGGAAAACAAAAGAATGATGATGTTTTCTTTGAAAGCAAAACATCTAAAGTTCCATGTGTTGGGTGAATTGCTAGTTCCAGTATGCTACTTCGCCACCATGCTCTCCTCAGCTAGATCATCCATGTTGGAATTCTATCAACATCAGGCTAGACCCACATCTGGACTCCGCCGCCATGCTCTCTTCAGCTAGATCCTACTTTGGCAAACCCTTCTTCTTTGAGGTTTTTGCCGCGGCGGCTTGGTCCATTTGGAAGCAAAGAAACGCGCTAATCTTTTACAATGTAAACCCTAGCCTCAGTGTTTGGTCCTTCTCCTTCAAAAGGGACATATTTTCCTTCTCTCTGACAGAATGCATGATGAGCTTAGATCTACCCTAGTTGTCGGGCTAGATGCTATGTAGCTTTTCTGCTCCCGGGCTACGTCCTTTGTACATTCCCCTATCCCCTCTTGTAAGTAATTTCCTCTTTTAATAAAGTTCTACTATCGGGGCCTGCCCTACAGTTCTCAGTTTAAGAAATACTACATGCTACATGATGTTCTCAAAAGGAGAAAACACCTAAAGTTTTATGATGTTTTCTTCGAGAAAAGGGCCAACCCTATATTTATAGAAAGCTTAAACAATATTTCACAGAAGTTTAACATGATTTAATGTAGAAAGGAAACATAGGGATCGCTAACTTAGACTCAGTTCGCAATTTCTTAACTTATTTATAATGTGCTATGCAAAAATAGGCAAGAAAGCAGGAAAAGGTTGATTAGCCAAAGGGTTAAATAAGATAAAGCTGCTTAGGCAAACGCCAAACGGGATTATCATAATCGACAGCAATGCAAATCCCGTTTGCCCAACCAGATTTTGCGTCTTCTACCTGTTTGACCAACCAAAATTTCCGTTCTTTCATGCCTATATTTTCATAGAGGATTATCAAGTTCAGCAACCAAAAACAGAGACTTAAAATACAACTACCACACAAAAAATCAGGCAACACTTGGCCAACAGTTACGAAAAGTCACCAACTAAAAAGCAACAGCCCAAACAGGCAGAGGAGTCCTGCTTGCTCCTTCAGAAGGATACCAGCATACAGAGTTCAACTTTTTATGAACACATGTTCATATTTGAAGGCAGCTTGATGACCATCTGCTTTTCCAGGAGGGGTGCCATGTTGTTCGCATGTTGAACAAAGATAGAAGCATCATATTGGATAGGTCGTACTGAAGTTACGGAGCCAAGTCAGACACGCAGGAATAGGAAAGAACAGGATTTGGATAGAGTCCGGACAGTTGGAAAAGAGTGTCTCTGTGGGTAGGGAAAGATATATTAGGGAGCCCACCTGTATTAGGAAACTAATGAGTTCAATCCTGTATAGGAAAGGTCAAGGCATACGCATCCAGAATATAAGTATATTATGCATCTTATTTTTATGCAAGCAATAAGAACTGTCTCTCCTCTATTTGCTATCGCTCAACCCTCTATTTCTCTCATCCGAACATATGCCTACTGTTAGAGATGTATAGTCTCCTTTTCTGTATATCCCATTGTATAAGGGTTCCCTGCACTTTACCACACATGTACATGTAATGGCCTTTGGCCCCCTGTGAAGTTAGTTGCTCATTCTCCAACATGGTATCAGAGCCCAGGTTAGGCTCTCCTCCTCCCCACACGTAGCAACTCCGTGCTCCTCCACCTTCGTCGTCGTCGCTAGTTCCGGTCCGGTGGTTGCCTCTTCCACTTCTCTCTTGTCCTCGTTATGCTCAGTGCTTCATTCTTGAGCAAATCGAGCTTGAGCAAATCGGATTGAGCAAATCGAGCCTTTGGCCTGCCGTGCCGCCGCCTCCCCGGCCTGCCGCGCTGACCGCCACTTCTGGCTCGCCGGCCGCCGCCGCCCCTGCTGCTCCTCCGCCTGGCCCGATACGGCTGCCCCTGCTGCTCCACGCCGGGGCTCGATTTGGCTAGTGTGCTTCGAGGTTCTCTGATTTGGTTCGATCCCGATCCAGTTTCTGTGAGCGTTGACTCCAAAAGAAAAAAGGAAAAAAAATAGAGAAGGTGCCATGTCGCCATCGTCGGGCTATGTCGATGTTCCCCGCTGCTCGGTGATCTTTGATGGCACCAACTATGCCGAGTTTGTAGGCTTTATGTGCATTCACGTGCGTGGCCTCCTACTCTGGGCGTTCTCTGTGGCGAGGTCCCCTGTCCGCCGTGCCCCGTTGCTCCTGTGGCTCCTACCTCGCCGACGCCACCAGTTCTTGCCGCCGATGCTTCTCAGGCTGATAGGGATGCAGCCAAGACTGTTGATGATGTTGCGGTGAAGCTTATGATCAGCAGGTATCGGCTTACTCGGATGCTCTTTCCATCTATCGGGATGATTTGGCTGCTTACCTTCAGTGGTGCAATGATGATGCTTGTGTTGCTGTTGTCCTCACTGCAAGTGTTCTGCCTCAGTTTGCTTCCGAGTTTATGGAACTCGGCACTGTTGCTGCGATGTTGTCTCACCTTTGTCAGCGCTATCAACCCTCTAGTGATGCTCTCTACCTATCTGTGGTTCGTCAGGAGCACGCTCTTCAACAAGGCGACTCTACTGTTGATGAGTTCTACACACAGAGTTTTGCTATCTGGCGCCAGCTTGACTCCCTTCGGATTGTTGTTTGTGGTGCCTGCCGATGCTGCCAGACTGTGAGGTCAGACATGGAGTTTTAGTGTGTCCATGAGTTCTTGTCTCGCCTCTGTGCCAAGTTTGAGCCCCGGCGTGCTCACCTACTTGCTCGTGGCCGTGTTCCTATATCTGAGAAGCTTGCAGAGCTTCGTGCCGAGGAGACACGTGTCCGTTCTGCTGGTTTGCTTGCGGGTCCCACTGTGCTAGCTGTCAGAGCTCCTGTATCGTATGCTCGCTCTGCTCCAACGCTCCTCCCCACGCCTTCAGGGGGTGGGCCGGCGCTCTCACACTTTCTGTGGCTACTGCTCGAAGCCAGGACACCCAGAGTCTGACTGTCACAAGAAGCAGCGCGACCCGAGGCGCTCTTCTTCTACTGGGGCTAGTGCATCTTCCTCGACTCCGTCACTCACTGACCAAATATTGTGCGGCTCAAGCGTATGTTGGCTTCCTCTGGTTCTTCCTCGACAGGTACACATCCTCTATGACTGCTGCTTCCACCACTCAGCCACTGCCGCCTACACAGTCAGGTACATCTTCGTGGGTTCTCGATTTTGGAGCTTCTTTTCACATGTCTTCTGATTCTTCCGCCTTGTCTTCTCTTCGACCTCTTGATTTTCCTCTCAATGTTCTCACTGCCGATGGCACACCTCTTCCTGTTGCTAGTGGTGGCACCCTTTCTACTCCGTCGTTTTCTGTTCCTAGTGTTTCTCATGTCCCCCGTCTTACCATGAATCTCTTTTCCGCTGCTCAACTTACTGATTCTTGTTGTCGTGTCATTCTTGATGTCGACTCTTGCTCTATTCAGGATCGTCGCACCAAGGTTCTGGTTGGGGCTGGCCCTCGACGCCGTGAGTATCAAGGCCTTTGGGGATAGACTGGCTTCGTGTTCCTTCTGTTGCCTCTACGCCCGCCAGTTCACATGCTCTTGTTGCTTCCGCTTCCGTCTCTTTTCAGCAGTGGCATCATAGACTTGGTCATATATGTGGCTCTCGTTTGTCATCTTTAGTGTGTCAGGGTGTTCTGGGGGTCTGTCTCAGGAGATGTCTCTTTAGAGTGTAATGGTTGTAGACTTGGCAAACAGACTCAATTACCTTATCCTAGACTGGCTTCGTGTTCCTTCTGTTGCCTCTACGCCCGCCAGTTCACATGCTCTCGTTGCTTCCGCTTCCGCCTCTTTTCAGCAGTGGCATCATAGACTTGGTCATATATGTGGCTCTCGTTTGTCATCTTTAGTGTGTCAGGGTGTTCTGGGGTCTGTCTCAGGAGATGTCTCTTTAGAGTGTAATGGTTGTAGACTTGGCAAACAGACTCAATTACCTTATCCTACTAGTTAGTATGTATCTCAGCGTCCCTTCGATTTGGTGTACTTTGTCCTCACTCGTGCGCACACAGCACTTCCCAGTTGGTCACCCATCCTGAAATCGCTTCGGGCCAAGAAAAGAAATTGCAACTTGTTGACATGAGTATTCTATCAATCCTACTGAGCCCTGAGCCAGGATCTCACATCCTTCCCCCCTTAGAAGACCAACGCCTTGTCGGTCAACCCCTAGTCCAGAACTTCCCTTCTTGGCACCCGTCTGTGCGCCCAGTGCCGGCACATGTCCCACATGTCTGCGCCTTGACCCGCACACGCCCGCGAGGGTCGGCTCTGATACCAAATGTAACACCCCGGCCCACCACCGGGTCGGGCCTGTCACCCCTAGCGACTGGCCCCACAGATGAACACTAGTCTTTTCTCGCACTTTGTCCTCACTCGTGCGCACCCGGGAAGGACTTCATGGTCGGTCACCCATCCTGAAATCGCTCCGGGCCACACGCTTAACCTCGGAGTTCCTTCCAGATGAGCTTCCGGAAAAGAAGTTGCAACTTGTTGACATGAGTATTCTATCAATCCTATTGGGCCCTGAGCCAGGATCTCACATTTGGTTCATTCTGATGTATGGGGTGTTGCTCCCTTCTCTTCGAAAGGGGGTCATTGCCACTATGTTATCTTTATTGATGATTTCTCTCGCTACACTTGCTCTATTTTATGAAATCTCACAGCGAGGTTCTCTGTATATGCAAGCGATTTGCTGCCATGGTTCACACCCAGTTTTCCACGCCTATTCGTGTTTTTCGTGCTGACTCGGCTGGTGAGTATATCTCTCATATGTTGCGTGGTTTTCTTGATGAGCAGGGTACCCTCGCTCAGTTCTCCTATCCTGGTGCTCATGCGCGGAATGTCGTTGCCTTGAGACAGCTCATGCGATGATGATCGTTGCCTCTCTTCCACCCCACTTTTGGGCTGAGGCTATTTCGACATCAACCTATCTCATCAACATTCAGCCATCGGCTGCCTTGCAGGGTGGTATTCCTATGGAGCGTCTCTCTGGTCGTTCTCCCGACTACTCAGTTCTTCGTCTGTTTGGTTGTGTATGCTATGTTCTTCTTGCTCCGCGCGGACGCACCAAATTGACTGCTCAATCAGTTGAGTGTTTTTTTATACAGTGAGGAGCACAAGGGTTATCGATGTTGGGATCATGTTGGTCGTCGGCTACGCATTTCGCGTGATGTGGCTTTTGATGAGTCTCTTCCATACTACCCACGTCCTTCCTCCTCGACCTTCTTCGTGGAGGACATATCTTTTCTTATCCTTCCTGACACATCTCCCTCTGTGCCTCCTCCGACGAGTTCCACTATTCCTGATACACACGACGCCACCCTCCCCTCCTTCCTCCTCTCCTCCCTCGTCACCTACCTCTCAATGCGTCCTCCCCTCTCTGTTTCCTCTCCACTACACTCGTCGTCCTCGTGTTGTGGATAATCCTACGGACGTGCCTTCGACTTCCGGCGCGCCTCCTTTCCCGTCTCCACCGGTTCATAACCTCCGTGTTCGTCCTTGCCCCCCACCTGATCGCTATTCTCCTGACCGATATGGTCTTTCTGCTGTTGCTGAGCCCACTTCCTATCGGGATGCCATGGCTCAGTCTGAATGGCAGCTTGCCATGGCCGAGGAGATTGTTGCGCTTGAGCGCACTGGCACGTGGGATCTGGTTTCCCCTCCTCCCGGTGTTCGTCTCATCACGTGCAAGTGGGTCTATAAGATTAAGACTCGCTCCGATGGTTCTCTTGAGCGTTACAAAGCTCGTCTTGTGGCTCGTGGCTTTCAGCAGGAGCAGGGACGCAATTATGATGAGACATTCGCTCTTGTGGCCCACATGACCACTGTCCGCACTCCCCTAGGTGTGGCTTCTGTTCATCATTGGTCTACGTCTCAGCTTGACGTTTAGAACGCTTTTCTCAATGGTGAGTAGCGTGAGGAGGTTATATGCAGCCACCACCGGGGTACTCTGTTCCTGATGGTCTGGTCTGCCGCCTTCGGCGCTCCCTCTCTGGCCTTAAACAAGCCCCTCGCGCCTGGTTTGAGCGTTTCGCCTCTGTGGTGACTGTCGTTGGTTTCTCGCCTAGCGACCATGACCCGACGTTGTTTGTCCACACCACTCCTCGTGGTCGGACTCTCCTCCTTCTATATGTCGATGACATGATCATCACTGGCGACGACTCTGAGTACATTGCCTTTGTTAAGGCCCGCCTCCGCGAGCAGTTCCTGATGTCTGATCTTGGTCCACTTCGCTATTTTCTCGGGATTGAGGTTTCTTCGACCTCTGATGGTTTCTTCATCTCCCAAGAAAAATATATTCAGGATCTTCTTGCTCGTGCCGCTCTTGGTGATGAGCGCACTGTTGTCACTCCTATGGAGCTCAACGTTCAGCTTCGTGCTACTGATGGTGATCCTCTCACTGATCCCACACGCTATCGCCACCTTGTTGGGAGCCTTGTCTATCTAGCTGTCACTCGTCCAGATATATCATATCTTGTCCACATTCTGAGTCAGTTCGTTTCAGCTCCCACCTCTGTCCACTATAGTCACCTCCTCCGTGTTCTACGATATCTTCGCATGATCTCTCACCGTCTTTTCTTTCCCTGCTCCAGCTCTCTCCAGCTCCAGGCCTACTCTGATGCTACGTGGCTAGTGATCCTTCTGATCGCCGCTCGCTGTCTGCTTACTGTGTCTTTCTTGGAGGTTCTCTCATTGCCTAGAAGACGAAGAAAAAGACTGTCGTTTCCCGCTCGAGTGCAGAGGCTGAGTTGCGAGCGATGGCTATGTTGATGGCTGAGGTGACCTGGTTACGATGGTTACTAGAGGATTTTGGTGCTTCTGCTGCTGCACCGACTCCTCTATTGTCAGACAGTACAGGTGCTATCAGCATTGCGCGTGACCCAGTGAAGCATGAGCTCACCAAGCACATAGGTGTGGATGCCTCCTTTGTGCGTGCTGCTGTGCAGGATCAAATTCTTGCTCTTCACTATGTGCCCTCTAAGTTACAGTTGGCGGATTTCTTCACGAAGCCACAGACTCAAGCGCAGCATGGGTTCTTTCTCTCCAAACTCATTGTTGTTGACCCACCATGAGTTTGAGGGGGTGTTAGATGTGTATAGTCCCTTTTCTGTATATCCCCATTGTATAAGGGGTTTCCTGCACTTTACCACACTTGTACATGTATTGGCCTTTGGCCCCCTGAGAATACTAGTTCCTCATTTCTCCAACAGTATTTACCAAGTTCATATGTTGTGGTTAAAAGTTCATGCAAACGTCAACAGAAAATGTACAGAAGGAAATGACTTTCAGCTCATGAGGCAGACAATGAGAGGCTTCCCATGCTCATCAACCTCAGACATTATCCCAAAACTAAGGGATATACGGCACAAAAGAATGAAGCATTTTAGCTAGGATGCATAACTATATTTTAAGTGCTACAGGTGCCTATTCAAACGAAGACACGCAAAGAAAGTCATATTTAGCTTCCTCTTGTCATAAGAACAGTAAAACGCAATTCTTATTTCATTCCTAAGGAAGAATGTTGTGCCCATGTTGGTACTGACTGGAGAACAGTTAGCTATTGTACATACAAAGGTTCTCACATTTATGTAAAAGAATGCACAATAGGTCTTGGTGAAAAACTTTAACTTCTTCTGTCATTCTGCTTATTTTACATTATTTAGCCGTGTTATTAGTTTTGAACACTTCCATATTTAATGCGATAAGAATGGCATTATCCGGTTCGGCTAGTAGTAGTGCATTGCCGTAGGAGCGAGCGCATTCTCCAAATAGACGAAGAAATATGATGATGTGGCTGCTGTCTACCACAGCCACTTCTCTCGCGCCATTAGGCGCACAAAAATCAATTTCGAACGGGCCGACGTACATCATGACGCCGGCCACACCTAAGAACAATTTTAGAATCAATAAACTTTTATGATAATCTATGGAGAAATGCTAATGTAATCACAAAAATTATTTACCTGTTAGTGATCCATCAGGGAGAGCAAAAATATCCGTCATCGTGCAACTCATACGAATAGTACAGAAACCTTCTATTAAATTTTTTCAAAGAAATACGATAGATAGTCTATGTATAGCAATTCATGGTTTACCTTGGCGAAAACAGAGGCGCTGGCACGACGACGCTGCGACACCACCAGGTGAGAAAGAAGCGTCCTCTGGCAATACTTTGATCTCCCGGCGGCTAGTAGAACAGAGCGGTGGAAGGGAACTGATCGATTGTCAAAAGATGGTTCCATGTGCCACCACCGTCTTTTCCACCGCTCTGTTCTGCTAGCCGCCGGGAGATCAAAGTATTGCTAGAGGATGCTTCTTTCTCACCTGGTGGTGTCGCAGCGCCGTCATGCCAGCTCCTCTGTTTTCGCCAAGGTAAACCATGAATTGCTATACATAGACTATCTATCGTATTTCTTTGAAAAAAATTAATAGAAGGTTTCTGTACTATTCGTATGAGTTGCAGGATGACGGATATTTTGCTCTCCCTGATGGATCACTAACAGTAAATAATTTTTGTAATTACAATAGCATTTCTCCATAGATTATCATATAAGTTTATTGATTCTAAAATTGTTCTTAGGTGTGGCTGGCGTCATGATGTACGTCGGCCCGTTCGAAATTGATTTTTGTGTGCCTAACGGCGCGAGAGAAGTGGTTGTGGTAGACATCAGCCACAACATCACATTTCTTCGTCTATTTGGAGACTGCGCTCGCTCCTACGGCAATGCACTACTACTAGCCGAACCGGATAATGCCATTCTTATCGCATTAAATATGGATGTGTTCAAAACAATAACACGGCTAAATAATGTAAAATAAGCAGAATGACAGAAGAAGTTTAAGTTTTTCACTAACACCTATTGTGCATTCTTTTACATAAATGTGACAACCTTCTGTATGTACAACAGCTAATTGTTCTCACCGTCTTTTCTTTCCCCGCTCTAGCTCTCTCCAGCTCCAGGCCTACCCTGATGCTACGTGGGCTAGTGATCCTTCGGATCGCTGCTCGCTTTTTGCTTACTGTGTCTTTCTTGGAGGTTCTCTCATTGCCTGGAAGACGAAAAAACCGACTGCAGGTCTGCAGTTTCCCGCTTGAGTGCAGAGGCTGAGTTGCGAGCGATGGCTATGTTGAGGGCTGTTGGAGTATCAGTTAGTGTAATAGTAGTGTCCTAGGAGAGTCTAGATTATTCCAGGGAGTGTTAGTCTGAGTTAGTATCCTACAAGACTCTAGAGTATTCTAGTGTACAGTTGAGATGTAAATATAAGTTGAGCTATATATATAAGAGGGTGTGGAGGTCCAAGGGATCTGCCCATCCAGAAATTTCCCCCAAAACAACTACATGGTATCAGAGCCGTGGTGCTCCTGAGAGGTGGCAATGGTGATAGCGCAGGGCTGCTCTGCTGTGGCCTAAGGTGAGGAAGGGGGCGCGTGGTCCTGGTGGTGGCCGGTGGTGAATCAGCGGCTTGTGGAGGAGTTCCAGGCGACCAGGTGGGCAGTGTAGGCAGGGGCAGCTGCCTCAACCGGAGAGGTGCTGGCAGGTAGAGGTGTGGCTGCTTAGAATCTGAGGTTTCGGTGGCGGCGGCCGGCAGTGCGCGTGCGGCCAGAGAGGTAGTAGTGCTGCAGCAGATTGGAAGCCAGTGGCCGTCTCTTGTACGTGGCTGGTTTGGTTTTGCCGTGGAAGGTTCCTGTTGAGGAGAGTAGAGGAGGCGCGCTGAGACGGTGTGTCCTAGGTGTAGATCCTACAGAAGGCTACTACAGAAGGTTCCTGTTGGTAGGCAGCACATTGGTGGAGCAACAGAGGAGCTGCGGGTGCCGTGTAGGGAGGTCACACGGCAGGGAGGAGCAAGGATTGAGCAGAAGGTTGGCTGAGCTGCTACTGTGGGAATTAAAAAAAGGGAGAGAACAGGCAGCTGCTGTTTCTGGCCTGAAGACTGAAGAGTAAAGATAACAAAGAAGAGCGCAGCAAGTGGTGCGGTTGTTTACTGTGTGAGCTGAGAGCTGCAGTAACCTGATATCCAGTGATGGAAGAGAGTCAAGATATTGAGCAATTGCTTGACAAATTGGCTGAACTGTTGAAGGCAAAAATCAAAGACAAACTAACTTTGACGGCACAAGGATCAAATGAGATGCTTGAAGTCTCAGCCAAAGAGTTCGAGAAAATGAGACAATCATTCAAGAATGCAGAAAGTTCCAAATCGAGTGGGAAAACAACAATTCTCGGTAATTTTGTGAATCTTGCTCAAACCCGAAAAAGCATCTCAAATCAGGCTCCTTCAAATGAAGTTTCTAGTACAAATTGGATACTAGATTCGGGAGCGTCGGCACATGTCACAGGTAGGTGGAGTGAGTTTGCATCCTATACTCCACATCCACCCATGCATAAAGAGACCATCCAAACAGCCGATGGAACTTATCAACCTGTCGAAGGGGTCGGCACAGTGAAATGCACTCCGTCAATTACATTGTCTTCGGTCTTATATGCTCCATCATTTCCAGTTAGTTTGGTGTCTATGAGCTCCTTGGTTGATGATATTGATTGTCGAATCATTGCTGATCGATACAATTGCATAATTGAGGAGAGGTCAACAGGAAGGAGGATTGGGTTTGGTGTCAGGCATAAGGGACTATGGTACTTGGATAGACGAGAAATAGATGATGCATTATGCACCGCCCTGATGGTTGCTGCAGGAGATGATGAAGCAAAGGTAATGCTCCAACATTGTCGATTGGGCCATATATCGTTTGATGCTATGACTAAGATATTTCCTGAAGAAATGAAGAAGGTAGATAAAGACAAACTTGTGTGTGATGCATGTGAGTATGGAAAACACACAAGAACATCATATGTGAGTCGTGGACTCCGGAGTACATTGCCCTTCATGTTGATTCACTCTGATGTGTGGACTTCTCCAGTGGTTTCTATTAGTGGAATGAAGTATTTTGTCACCTTCATTGATTGTCACTCCCGAATGACTTGGATATATCTCATGAAACAAAAGAGTGAGGTGCTTAATTGTTTCAAGGACTTCCATGCGTATATCCAAAATCGTTTTAGTACTGGTATTCAAACTATCAGGACGGACAATGGGACAGAGTATGTGAACAATGAATTTGGCAAATTTCTATCGGAAAAAGGAATACTTCATCAAACTTCGTGTCCTGATACTTCTCCACAGAATGGGTAGCTGAAAGGAAGAACCGGCATCTGCTTGAGGTAGCTCGATCACTTATGTTTACAATGAATGTGCCTAAATTCTTATGGAGTGAAGCGGTTATGACTGCTACTTATCTCATCAACCGGATGCCATCAAGAGTGCTTGGGATGAAAACTCCATACGAAATGGTCTATGGTAAAAATGAATTCATTGTTCCGCCAAAGGTCTTCGGGTGTACGTGCTTTGTTAGAGACCATAGACCTTCGGTGGGAAAATTGGATCCACGTGCTGTGAAGTGCATCTTCATTGGATACTCATCTGGACAGAAGGGCTACAAGTGTTGGAGTCCTAGTGAACGGAGAACATTTGTGAGCATGGATATGACATTCAGAGAATCTGAACCCTTCTATGGAGAAAAGACGGATCTCAGCTCGTTATTTGACTTTGACTCTTCTAGCACAAGTGATGCTAGTCGAGAGGGGGAGAGTGAATCTTTAATAACAAAGGAGGATGAACCATCGAGAGTTGTGGATGGTTCAATGCCATGTACGATGAGTGAAGAGAAATGGAGAAAGCCAAATGAGGAACAAAATTTTAAGGTGTATACACGGAGACAACCTACGGGTGAAGAGAGATGGAGAAAACCAAACGAGGAAGAAAATTTGAGGGTGTATACAAGGAGACAACATACAGGTGAAGAGAGATGGAAAAAACCAAATGAGGAAGAAAATTTAAGGGTGTATACGAGGAGGCAACCACAACATCAACAACAAGCTCGAACAAATGGTGAGGTCCAATTGCAGGGGGAGCAAAATCAACAACAACAGATTCCAGTGGTCGACGAACTTGACCCAGATGAGAGTGAGCCACGTGTCATTGATGACTCACTGAATTTGCCAATTGCCTTGAGGAAAGAACCACGAGCTACAACAGGAAAGTCTCGTGAAAGGTACGGTTTTGAGCATGATATTGCAAACTATGTGTCATATGACTTATTGTCACCCGGGTATAGAGCCTTTGTTGCTTCATTGCAATCTGTGGTAATCCCAAGAGATTGGAAAGCAGCAAAACAAGACCCAAAGTGGCATGAGGCCATGTTGGAGGAAATGAAAGCTCTTGAGAAGAACAAGACATGGGATCTTGTTTCTCTTCCAGCAGGGAAAAGGCCAGTTACTTGCAAATGGGTGTATACCGTGAAGCAAACACCCGAAGGAAAAATAGAACGATACAAGGCAAGGTTGGTGGCAAGAGGTTACAGTCAAACTTATGGGATTGACTATGACGAGACATTTGCACCCGTTGCAAAGATGAGTACAGTAAGAACTCTTATTTCTTGTGCTGCTAATTTTGGTTGGCCATTGCATCAGTTGGATGTGAAAAATGCATTCTTGCATGGTGATCTTGAGGAGGAAGTCTACATGGAAATTCCACCTGGCTTTAGTACATCTCAAACCCATGGAAAGGTCCTTAGGTTGAGAAAGTCGTTGTATGGGCTTAAACAATCTCCACGAGCATGGTTTGATCGATTTCGTCGTGCTATGTGTGGTATGGGATACAAACAATGCAATGGTGATCACACTGTCTTCTACCGCCACTCAGAACGGCACATCACGATTCTTGCTGTGTATGTGGATGATATCATTATCACTGGGGATGATATTGTTGAGATGGCACAACTAAAGCAGAAGTTGAGTAAAGAGTTTGAGGTTAAGGACCTTGGACAACTGAGGTACTTCCTAGGCATTGAGATTGCAAGGTCCCCCAAAGGGATAGTTCTATCGCAGCGAAAGTATGTCTTGGACCTCCTTAGTGATACAGGAATGCTTGGGTGTCGAGCTGCTGCAACTCCTATTGAGCAAAATCATCAATTGTGTGCACAATCTGGAGATCCCGTAGATAGAGAGAGATACCAACGACTTGTAGGTCGACTCATCTACTTGTGCCACACTAGACCTGATATATCATATGCGGTGAGTGTGGTTAGCCGCTACATGCATGACCCAAGAAGTGAGCATTTAGAAGCAGCACACCGAATTTTGCGCTATCTAAAAGGGAGTCCTGGAAGAGGTTTATGGTTCAAGGCTAATGGAAACTTGAATCTAGAGGGGTATTGTGATGCCGATTGGGCTAGTTGCCTTGATGATAGAAGGTCAACATCTGGTTTTTGTGTCTTTGTTGGAGGAAACTTAGTATCTTGGCGGAGCAAGAAGCAGTCGGTGGTCTCCCGATCTACGGCAGAAGCAGAATATAGAGCAATGTCCGTTTGTTTGAGTGAGATGCTATGGATGAAAGGCCTCTTATCAGAGTTAAGGCTTCTAAGGAAAGGACCATTGAAGCTTTGGTGTGATAACAAGTCAGCAATCAACATTGCAAATAATCCAGTTCAGCATGACCGAACGAAGCATGTGGAGATAGATCGGTTTTTCATCAAAGAACGGCTTGATGAGGGAACATTGAAGCTAAGTCATGTAACTTCTGCAGAACAATTAGCTGATTGCCTAACAAAGGGGTTAGGACCAAAAGAGTGTTTGTCGTCTTGTAACAAGATGGGGATGATAGATATATATCACCCATCTTGAGGGGAGTGTTGGAGTATCAGTTAGTGTAATAGTAGTGTCCTAGGAGAGTCTAGATTATTCCAGGGAGTGTTAGTCTGAGTTAGTATCCTACAAGACTCTAGAGTATTCTAGTGTACAGTTGAGATGTAAATATAAGTTGAGCTATATATATAAGAGGGTGTGGAGGTCCAAGGGATCTGCCCATCCAGAAATTTCCCCCAAAACAACTACAAGGGCCGAGGTGACCTGGTCACGATGGTTGCTAGTGGAATTTGGTGTTTCTGCTGCTACACCGACTCCCCTATTGTCAGACAGTACAGGTGCTATCAGCATTGTGCGTTACCCGTTGAAGCATGAGCTCAAGCACATTGGTGTGGATGCCTCCTTTGTGCGTGCTGCTGTGCATGATCAGATTCTTGCTCTTCAGTATGTGCCCTGTGAGTTACAGTTGGCAGATTTCTTCACGAAGGCACAGACCGGAGCGCAGCATAGTTTCTTTCTCTCCAAACTCACTGTTGTTGATCCACCATGAGTTTGAGGGGGTGTTAGAGATGTATAGTCTCCTTTTCTATATATCCTCATTGTATAAGGGGTTTCCTGCACTTTACCACACATGTACACATGTAATGGCCTTTGGCCCCCTATGAAGTTAGTTGCTCATTCTCCAACACCTACTACCCCCTTCAACCATGTTGTCTAGTCATTTTAAGTGAGGTAAGAAACAATATATATCTATGGGTCTAGAACTATCTGCACAGCTTGGCGTTGATCAAAACATGACAAAATAGATGAGCAAAACAATAAAAAAAATCCATATGAACTTCAACAATTTGATAGAAATAGAGGACTAGATAAGATATACTAGATCATCCTAACAATGGAGAGGATGCGATGGTGTGATGCTGAACTCGACATTAATATGTCACTATTTTAGTACAGGAACATACAGAGTAATAGTACAGGAACTGTTTATCACATCCAGAGATGCAAATATACTTTTATTTGCATGTGCTGACGTGCATGAAGACTAAAGTATTAAAGTCACAGCTAGCTGAAAAATGTCAACACTAGCAGTCTGCAACAAAAAAAAATTCAAAAGTAACTGCCATGCTGGAGAACCCCAGAATCAAATTGCAGAGTTGTTATGTGTTTACCTCTCCATCAATGATAACATTCACCAAACCAGGAGGAGCAACAATTTCTTCAACAAATGCTGCAAGCTTTGTCTCGACCAACTGTACAGTATAAACTCTCATGTGAGCACATTTGTATTTAGTGAAACATAAAAGGTAAACCATATCGGTACATCAACTATACTACTGCTGCCAACTAAACCTTTACTATTCTACCAATATCATAAAAGACAATTAAACTTCTGAGTAACTCTTATTACTCATAAGCTAACTTGTTGAAGTGCATAATTTTTTTACCCACAAAAGACTACGGCATCTTATCAGCAACAGCCTAACAGGATTGTCCTTACCTTACGGTTCTTCAGTCTAACACCCAGGTCGAAGGATTTCTCCTGGAGACTTCTAAGCTCCGAACTTATACAGCCAATGTGAACCTGTCATGCCACAATAAGAAATTTTAGTGTTACGATTACAATCACAAGCTAATTGGAGTTGGGGCCTGGCAGATACTGTTGAACATCTATCTGCAAACTGTATCACAAAACTACAGGTTTTAGGGTGCACGCCTAGCACTGCCCAGCTAGTCGCACAGGCCACCTCCATAACAAGTGCCTCTCTTTCTCACTCTTTCAATCAAATATCAGTGCTCTTTGTGAGCTAACGACAGCTATGGTCCAATCAACCGGCTGGTAACATGGCAACGACACCCCATTTGCCTTTCACTGTCCGATCAAGTTCCAATCCGAAGCATAGTTAGCAAGATTCCCCACGTCCAGCGTTCTTCCCCTAGTAATTGCTCGTTCTGAGTTCAGCGACCTCTGCTCCCAACTCTGGAGGCATTAAACATTTAAACAGTGGCAACTACATGGCCAAAGGTGCATGGCAGTAAGCCTCATAGAATGGCAAGGACCATTAGTCAGTGAACTTCTCAGATGGCCACCAAACCTCGGTAGGCCATGGCGACCACAACCATTTGCTGCACTATAAATGGGACTGACGGCGTCTCATGAGCATTACTAGAATGGGCAATCCTGCACCTAACACTGGATTAGCGACTTCTAGATCCAACCCCTCCCCCTTGGATCTGCTCATTAGCCATCAATCTTTTCACTTCCCTCCCATTTTTGTCAGGCACTGAATGAGCGGCAACAAGACCTCAGAAGGCTTGATGATGAGACGGCAAGGCCATGGGCCAGCATCTACTAGGCACGATGGTTGGATGACAACAGACGACGAAAAGATTTGATAAGCATGAATCAGCATGTTGAGCCTATGCAATGTATAACCAACCAGAGTGTACTCACCATGCGACAGCATGGGTTCAAAGCAACAATCATGGATAAGAAAATGACTACGGGGCTGCATCGAGGGATTTTCATTTTGTACTATAAATTTTGTTCCATCTCTCGTATTTCTTTATTTGTACCCCCAGGCCCCAGCCCACACATGTAAACACAGCCACTCCTCGTAGTACTGATTTGCAGTGCTTGCATGCCCTAACTATTTATGAAGCAACATATAGTTCAGGTGGGCAGACAGTGGGATGAATTAAAGCGTAACATGTCCTGTGTAAGACAAAGTAAATTCTGCCATTCTATCAGTTTTGGAAACGAGAATTTATAAGTTTGAATAAGCAGTTGCACCATGCCAGCAACATTCACACACTTACATGTCGATTTATGAGGTCTCAATATTTCCCCTATAATATCAAATGCACACTTTTTTTTTTTGAGAAAGCTAACCTACTGCATGTTTATCTTTTCCAGAGGCTACCAGCAGCAGTCATTTCAGCTATAACATGAAAATTTTGAAAACAGATTAAGGACCGTACATGTACGAAACAGATAATCAAGAACATACCTGAAATCCACTAAGAAGTGATCCTATTTGAGATAAGATAATGTCACAATCATGAATCTCTTCATGCAACAGAACTAGGTTGTCATTGTCTTTGACATAATCCTGTAGGTATAAGGAAATATCCTCTTAAGATCTAGAATTTTCCATGCAGTACTTTTATATCCATACATAAAAGTTCAGAAACGGATGGACTGAAATATGCAGATTATCACAGTACAGTTGTATTAAAGGCGAAAGAACATTGTGACATTGACGTGCCTAACTATGCAAGCGACCTTTCCTTGGTTATTTCACACGTTAGAAGAACCACATAGAACTATAGAAGTTAGCAAAATATAACTCATAACACAAGGTCCAGACTCCACACTAGTATCAGAATCAAATGACTTCTAGAAAATGGTACCATGTCATGTCTAAGAACTAGCTCTAATACAAGTAGTATATTCTAGATCTTTAGGTCTGTTGCACAGAATTACTATTTGTTGTAATTACCTCTGAACCCTAGTTCATCCTGGGAGCTCGAGCTTCCTGCTTGTGGTGTGTGGCGGCTGAGCTTAGGAACACTCTCCTCCCGTGCCTCTTCTTCTAGGACTGCTGCTTCATGGGCTGGGCCTAAAAGGGCCATCACTGCTTCAACACTCCCCCTCAAGATGGGTGATAAATATCTATCATTCCCATCTTGTCACATGCCAGGCTGCATTCTTTTGTTCCTAGTCCTTTAGTCAAACAGTCTGCAATCTGTTGCCCTGAACTCACATGCTCTATCTTGATGATCCCAGCATCTAGCTTTTCTTTGATGAAGAATCTGTCTATTTCCACATGCTTGGTTCTATCATGCTGCACTGGGTTGTTTGCTATGTTGATTGCTGATTTGTTATCACACCACACATTCACACAACTAGTCTTCAATATCTTCAATTCTTCAAGTAAATTTCTTGTCCACAACATCTCACTTAGCCCTTGAGCCATAGCTCTATATTCTGCCTCGGCAGTCGACCTGGATACAACAGCCTGCTTCTTACTTCTCCACGATACCAAGTTCCCACCAACAAAGACACAAAAACCTGAGGTTGACCTACGATCATCTAGGCAACTTGCCCAATCTGCATCACAGTACCCATCTATCACAAGATGCTTGTTACTCTCAAATAACAGTCCCCTTCCTGGAGTCCCCTTCAAGTACCTTAGGATTCTATTCACTGCTTCAAGATGATCACTCCTAGGTTCATGCATGTACCTGCTTACCACACTTACCGCAAAGGCAATGTCGGGGCGTGTGTGACATAAGTACAACAACCTCCCAACTAATCTTTGATATCTCTCCTTATCTACTGGCTCTCCTGACTGAGCTGTCACTTTGTGGTTTTGATCAATTGGGGTTGAAGCTGCCCGACATCCTAGCATCCCTACATCACTTAGGAGATCTAAGGTATACTTCCTCTGAGATAGTGCAATCCCCTTGGCAGACCTCGCCACTTCTATGCCCAGGAAGTATTTGAGTCGGCCCAGATCTTTGACTTCAAACGCCTTACCTAAACACTCTTTCAGCCTTGCAATTTCTTCTTTGTCATCCCCTGTGATAATAATATCATCCACATATACAGCAAGTAGAGTGATTTTCCCTTTTGCATGTTTGTAGAACAATGTATGATCACCATTACACTGTCCATACCCCATATTACATACAGCACGTCTGAATCTGTCAAACCATGCTCTCGGAGACTGTTTCAGACCATAGAGAGCTTTCTTTAACCTACATACCTTGCCAGCAGTCTGAGAAGTAGAGAACCCAGGTGGGATCTCCATGTAGACCTCCTCCTGCAGGTCCCCATGCAAGAAAGCATTCTTCACATCAAGTTGATGTAAAGACCATCCAAAATTTGCTGCACAGGAGATCAGAATCCTCACAGTGTTCATTTTTGCTACTGGAGCAAAGGTCTCATCGTAGTCAATGCCGTAGGTCTGGCTGTACCCCCTCGCCACAAGTCTTGCTTTGTACCTTTCAATCTTTCCTTCTGCATTCTGCTTCACAGTGTATATCCACTTGCAGCTGACTGCCTTCTTTCCTGTTGGAAGAGGTGTTAATACCCACGTCTTGTTCTTACTTAATGCCTCTAGCTCCTCTATCATAGCTGCTCGCCACTTTGGATCCGCTTTTGCTGCCTTCCAATCAGTTGGAAGAGACACCAGCTGAAGAGAAGCAACAAATGCTTTGTAGGCCGGAGATAATGCTTCATAGGAAACATAGTTTCCAATATCATTAACATCGAACCCTAACCGTTCCGGTGGTATCCCTGCTGTTGCTCGAGTAGTTCTTCTCAAAGCAATTTGCCCTTCAGCCTGATCTCCCCCTTCAGTCTGATCTCCATTAGTGGAGACGGAAATCACATCAGCTCTACCTTGTTGTTCTGTTGGTGGCTGATCTAGTTGCTCCCCCTGATGTGCAACACCATTACCACGCTTCCGTGAATACACCTTGAGCTGCTCCTCTTGCTCTGTAGTCCACCTCGGCGTCCACCTCGGAACACTGCCAGGTACCACCCCCTGAATCTGTCTCCTGGCATAGACACGAGGATTTTGCTCTTGA
This sequence comes from Poa pratensis, assembly GCA_947311845.1. Lineage (NCBI taxonomy): Eukaryota > Viridiplantae > Streptophyta > Magnoliopsida > Poales > Poaceae > Poa > Poa pratensis. The sequence continues at coordinate 47,227,708 of CAMZMU010000064.1, forward strand.
TTTATCCTACCCCACATATCATGCTGCAGGTTCGGCTCCTGCTGGTGCTGCTCACTCTGCTGTACCGGAATGGCATCCACAATTGGCTGCTGCTGCACCGAAACATCTTCAGCACCACCACTCTCCCCCTCTTGACCTATCACAGGAGACTGGGTATGGTCAAGAATGTCAAATAAGCCACTAAGATCAGTTTTCTCACCATAAAAAGGTTCGGATTCCCTAAAGGTAACATCCATGCTTACAAAGGTCCTTCGTTCAGAAGGACTCCAACACTTGTAGCCACGCTGCCCAGAAGAATACCCAATGAAGATACACTTGACGGCCCGTGGATCCAATTTTCCCACAGATGGACTGTGATCCCTGACAAAGCAGACACAACCAAACAGCTTGGGAGGAACCACGAAATCATTCTTTCCCAGAAGTAACTCAGAAGGTGACTTCATGCCCAATACTCTTGATGATGTGCGATTGATCAAGTATGTCGCAGTCATCACAGCTTCACTCCACAAAAATTTCGGCACATTCATAGTAAACATCAGTGATCGAGCAACTTCCAGAATATGTCGATTCTTCCTTTCTGCCACTCCATTTTGAGGAGGAGTGTCCGGACATGAGGTTTGATGCAAAATCCCATGCTCTGATAAGAAAGTCCCAAACACTTTGTTCACATACTCAGTGCCATTGTCACTTCTTATCACCTGTACCTGAACATTGAAGTGATTTTTCACATAGGCATAGAAATTCTTGAAGCATTGGAAAGTTTCATCCTTGTGACGCATCAAATAGACCCATGTCATACGTGAGTGACAGTCAATAAAGGTCACAAAATACTTTGCCCCACTAACCGATGCCACAGGACTAGTCCACACATCCGAGTGAACAAGCATGAATGGGAATATACTTCGAAGTCCCTTACTCACATAAGATGACCTCGTGTGTTTTGCAAACTCGCATGCATCACACTTCAGCTTGTTCTTATCTACTCCATGCATTACACCAGGAAACAACTTGTACATTTTATCAAAGGATACATGCCCCATTCTGCAGTGATGTTTCATCGCCACAGACTCTCTTTCTTCCACAATTGCCGCAAACACTGGGCTGCCCATCTGACCAAGCCCCTCACGGTCCATGTACCACAGTCCCCTACGCCTTATTCCAGCCCCAATCCTCCTTCCAGTCGGAATGTCCTCAATCAAGCACATTCTTCTGTCAACTGTTATCCTACAGTCCACTTGGTCGACTAGAGCACTCATAGACACTAGATTGACCGGGAAAGCTGGCACATGTAGGACTGAAGATAACTTAATAGAAGGTGTACATTGAACTGTCCCAATACCCTTAACAGGCTGCAATGTCCCGTCAGCTGTGCATATAGTTTTACTTTGAGAGGGAGGGAGCTGATCATATGACTCAAATTCCCTGAAGTCACCTGCAACATGTTTAGAAGCACCAGAGTCAAGAACCCACTCCGGATCAGTCCTATGAGCAGCAATTGTGGCCTTTTCAGTGTCATCTTCATTAGTACGGATAAAGAGGGCCGAACTTGTCCTCTCCTCCTCGATGACCGCTGCCTCTTTGACATCCCTGATGAACGTTGACGTGTACGTCATGCGAGCCACCCTTGCCCGCGCAGCATCTAAAGACGCTTCGGCGGAGGCAAGACGTGCACGCAGCACAGCTTCCTCCTAGATGGCGGCGCGCAGGGCATCCTCCAAGTCTCTGCTTGTCGAGGCACACCCAGCAACATCGCCGCCTCCTCTCAGCACTTCATCTCCTACGTGCCTTCCTCCTCCTCCCTCTATACCACACGAACATCCATCATCCTGCCGCACCGAAGCCATGACCCTGGACTCTTCACCACCTGCCATCCGGAAATTTTGAGGAGACCGGAAATTCCGGTTTAGTCACAGCAGCCTCTCCTCAATCAGCAGCCACCCACAGCTCACAGCCGCAGAAGATCCTTTGAGTGGATTGAGCCAAGAAGGACGGCCAGGATGACACTTCACTTTCATCCAACGGTTCAATAGCAGCAGCCTGCCCTTCTCGATCTCCTTCTGGCTCCTTCCGCAGCCGCACGCACAGCAGCTGCAACCCGAGCTCCAGCTCCTTCTCTCCTCCAGCAGCAGCAGCCCCAGCCGCCACCAGCTACCTCCCGTGCACAGCGGCAACACAGCAGCACCCGCCTCCAGCTGCCTTCCTTCCCCCCAGCGCAGAACCGACGCCGAGCTCTGATACCATGTTGTAATTACCTCTGAACCCTAGTTCATCCTGGGAGCTCGAGCTTCCTGCTTGTGGTGTGTGGCGGCTGAGCTTAGGAACACTCTCCTCCCGTACCTCTTCTTCTAGGACTGCTGCTTCATGGGCTGGGCCTAAAAGGGCCATCACTGCTTCAACACTATTACTTCTACATCCTATCTAAGACGGGTCTTTTTTAACAGATGAGATAGCATTCACAATATTTTATAGTTCAAAATAATATCTGGATAAGTGAAGCTACGCATAAAATATACACTTTGCTTGTACCTTGTAGCAAGCAAACAGAACAATAAAGACATTAAAAAATAAGTTTAGTCAGGCTCTGCTAAAATTAAAAGTAGCCAAGTAGGCACAGTTCATTGTTAGGAACAGTATTTGTCCTGACTCCTGGTTTTGCACTTTTGCTTTTGCTGAATTAACCATTGAATCATTTAATTCCCTTTCCTTTCCGTGGAATATATCCTCAGCAAAGAAAATGTAGATATCCTTATTCTAAAAAAACAGCCAACAGTACCACAAAATAATCCAATACCCATCACTTGGAAGCACAAATGTGCCACAACTCTGTTTGTAGTTTTATCAGCGCATTGATGATGACATAGCTACGTACTTGAATTAGATCCTCTTCGATGTCTCCTAGGTTGCCTTCCACCATGGTTGCCATATCTCGCTGTTTTTCACCATTGGCTAGAATACTTATTAGCACCTGGAGAACAACACAGATAAGCATATGATCACGTATGAGTAAAGGAAGATTGTGCTTCTAAGAACCTGAGCAGTGCATGTCGTGTGAAGCAAATTACTATTTTATAGCCTAGATCTCATTTACTTCAGGAATTGAATTATCTTTTGAAAAAAGAATGGCAAACGTCTTTAATAATGGTCCGGGAGTTGGATAGTTGGGATTTAGTAGTCTAAAATATAGCATACATGTCAAAGCCATCGATAAAAAATAAAGACGATGTAATCAGTACTTCATCAAGTCCAATGCCAACTATTCACCCTCATTAATAACCAAGTCGTTAAAAGCACATTCCAATAGTAAGACCAGTTAATTAAGATCATTGTTATTAAGAAATGAAGAATTAGCATCGATGGACTTTAGACTCACATCGTAGTTCTTGTGCTCCTCGAGTTCCTTGTCCAACCCATCCAATGATATATCCTCACTGTTAGAATATTCCATCAAATAGCCAACAATTAGGAATCCATGATTGCAGACAGTATTCTCTCTGCACAATCGGATGATGTAATACTTCCACTGCAGGTAATATGTCTTAACTAAGTTCATATAAATATTTATGTTTAACTTTTTCTCAACTAAAATCTCAACAAACACTACACCAAATTTATCATATTTATAACGAATCTTCAAATAAACACACTACCCCTTGATCTAGTTTCCCTCTCAAGCTAATGTATATGTCTTCTAGTTGTTGATCTATGGGTAAGGGTTTGAGAGTGACCCGGCCCAAGCACTTAGAGCAATATATAACACTAGGGTGCGTTAGAGGACAGACTGAGAGCGCAGTAGCCTTTTGAATATCCTCATCAAATATTTTTCCACAGGACAATCACAAACGCTGAACGTATGGAATTATCACTTTCTAAATAACAATGATTGGTGACCTACCCAGTTGCCCGACAGCAAGCCATGGAATCACCGCCAAGATCGTACTCCTGATGGTCACCAAGGTGCTAGGTACAGCAACGCCTTACACGCGAAAATCGAGTTCCACCGTGGGGCAGCGGCCCTAGTGTCACAGGCAGCCTAAGGCTACTCGACAGCGCCACCGGTGCACTAAACAACGGGATCGCGAGATAGGGAGTTGCGGGAGGAGGCCTTCAGCAGGTAAATAATAAATGAAACATGTATATATATGATGTTGTCTAAAAATATAAACTAATGGCATTGCTCCAGCAAGCCCAAAGCGTTTTGCACTTCTGCATTTATAATCATTGCACAAAATACTCCGAGCATTTCACCAAGATGTGATGGAAAACAAACTGGATTCGCAGGGATTTCCAATAATATTTCATCAATGCTAATAGGATTGCAGTACCTTAGCGCGTCTTCATCGAAGAAAAACCCACCGAACAGTTCTTCGTATCGCTGTTCCTGGACCGCCGCCATTCAGCTGTTTTCAGTTCCTGCAATAACCACCCTTCCTTTATTAAGACAGCTGCTATGAATTTTATCATGGGGATCAACTGCATTTCTCATCTGATAAAACAAAAAGCAGGGAATTCTTCTCTCCATTCTAATACGCGACATGAACAACTGAATCAGGGAAATCTAGAGATGAATCATCAACGGGCTGAAACATTTTCAGGCACAACGGTTCAGAACAGTTGAACCTAGTTTTGTTGTTTTTCTCTGAAAATAAACGGCTATTAGTTGTGCTATAATTCATAGTACTAGCGGATCAACGGGATGGGGGTAAACTGAGACCGGTCACGAAGAGGAGAGATCTGGCCTGATTCGAGCGTTCACGGCAAGCAATATAGCGAGATTAAAACGAGCAACGAACCAAGCGAGCTAAGGCGTTCTCACCAGCGAAAGGAATCGCGTCCCGATGGATCTCCAGCTCACTCCGCGGCAGTCCAGCGGAAGGGATGGAAAGGGGAGGAGGACGCGTACGAGGAAGAGCTCCTTGGCTTCGGTAGTGGGAGGGGACTAGGCGGGCGGCTCGGGCGAAGCGGTCGTGGCGGCGAGAGACTTGTGGGGCGGACGAGCAGGGTGGGAGGAGCCCGCCACGCGTGAGGTCCAGGACCTCGCCCTGCTCCGAGTCCGAGTCCCTCGCCCCGCCGCGGAATCCATGGCGCGACGCGCGGGGCTGGGAGATCGAAGCAGCCCTTGGGCGAGGAACCCGCGCGAAGAAGCAGTTCGCAAACTGTTTTTTTCTTAATTGTTTGGGATTAGCGCACTGCACTCGGAATGGGAGGTGCGCCGAGGAACTTTTCAGCGGGAAAATTGAGACCTTTTGTATTTGTAGATTTTTTTTATCCACACTTTTTTGGACATCCAAATTTGACCATCAATTCGACCAATGTCATATTTCACCAAAGTGAAAACACGAAAACCGAGATCTATGAACGTCCAACTGCAATAAGATTTATAGGGGCAACTCACTAAAATGTCCTCGAACTCGGCCACATTTTCTTCTCCAAGACTCCCTTATTTTACACTCAAATGTATAAACTATACCGATAGTAGTAACTGTGAAGGGACAACTCCATCCCTAAGTAAGTTTTGGTGTTGATAACATATGATTAGGGGACTACTGGCTTTAATGAGCAATATGTCGGGTTTTAGTGGCATGATGAATGGTGCCCCCCCCCCCCCCCCCCCCCCCCCCACACACACACACACACATAAATGTAGGCTCGAGGTTTATTTTCGGTTTTCTCTATACTTTATTGTGTGGTAGGAAAATCCATACTATTAAGAGGGGATGCGTTTTGAACTCATCTGGGATGATACTAATGATACTAGAGCCCTCTCATTTCCACATATCACCTTCTCTAAGCTTGCAAACCTATCCACCTACCTTTAGCCCTTGTTTGCCATGTTTTAAGCTCCAAGGCAATATTTCTGGGCTATGTCTAGAATGGTACTGTGTCTTGCGTTTCGCCCTAGACTTTGCCCCGGATATTCTGGGTTGGTGGTCGCTGAACGTAACGGTTGGAAATCTGGGGACGGTATTTAAAGTCTTCTTCTTCCCCATTCCACCCACAGCATCCATTGACTTTCTCCCTCCATTTGTTGCTCCTCAAAAGTTTGATTACTCTTGATTTTCCCAAATACTCATATATTTGTGGGAAACGAAAGAGCAGACCTAGATCTACACTTTTACCAACCAAAAGCTGAATCCCCCTTGAGTTCGTTGAGATCTTGTTACTCTTGGGTTGGTTGGGAACCCTGGAGGTTAGGGTTGCCCGGAAGCTTCTGGGTGTGTGGGACCGCTCTGAGAAGTTTGTAAAGGTGCGGCGATCATCTCAATATCCCGCTAAGTGGAAGGGCTCTCACTTGGCGAAGATAACTCAACAGAGAAGAAGCATAGATCCGGTAAGGGATCGTGTCGGTACTACCGGGGCTTGCTCGGTACTTCCGAGCGACCGATACTACCGGCTCTGTACCAGAGGCAGTGCGCGTGGAAGATTTGCTCTCTGATATGTCAGGAATTCTTTCCCGGTACTTGACCCGGTAGTGGCCCGGTACTACCGGGCCCTGCCAGCCGGTAGTGCTGGCGTGGGCTGGCGCTGGAGACCTCGACGACCAAGCAGTCAACGCCGGTCGGTACTATCGGGGCTGGCCCAGTACTACCGATGCGCGCAGGATTTCGTCTCCAACGGCTGTTTTCGAGGAGGACTACTTAAAGGGTCTTCTTCCCCGAAGAATACCAAGCTTCGAAATACTCTCTCCTCCATTGACAAAAGCTTCAAGCTCCTAGATCTCCCTACTCCACCACTCAATCGAGCTCATACTTGGAGAATCGAAGGAGAAGACCAAGATCTACAAGTCTACCAAAGCGATTTACTTTTCCCCTCATTCACTTGAGGGATTCGAGCCTAGGGTTTCCATTTAGGAAAACCTAGGCATCTTGTTAATCTCACTTGCTGTCTTTGTGACAGATTGTAGCAGTTTGGGAGCCCCCAATTCAGTTGTGGGTGTGTGCCCCAAGATTGTTGTTGTAAAGGCTCCAGACTCCGCCTCGAAGGATTCCGATAGTTGAAGGTGAACCTAGCCTTTGTGGTGAAGTTCATCGGAGAAGAAGGTGAGCCTATTGTGGCGTTGAGACCAACCTGTTGTGGTGGTCTCACACCTCTCCAACGAGACGTACTCCCCTAAAAAGGAGGAACTCGAGAATACATCCTTGTCTCCGCGTGCTTCTGTTCGGTTACTCCTTTATCTTATTCTTTACTTGTATCTGTATCTTGCCTAGCGTTAACTTGTCATATAGGTAAATTCACCGTAGTTGCATATCTAGATAATTTACCTTTGTGTCAAGCCTTAATCGAAAAAGAACTAAAAATTGGTTAGCACCTATTCACCCCCCCCCCCCTCTAGGTGACCATACGATCCTTTCACTTGGTTTGCCACGGCCACTCCAATAGAGAGTATGGTCCTCCCAAGGGCTCAAACTTCGGTATACATCATCGTGTCTTCGTCTCCTTACGCTTGCGTTCATTTCGATCCTTACTTTACTTACTTGTCTTGTGCTTCACATCATATAGGATTTTTCATCTAGTTACATTTTAGGTACACCTTAATTATCCGTAATTATCCCTAAAATCAAAAAATTGGAATAAAATTTGTAGTCGCCTATCTCCCCCTCCCCTCCTACCACTAGGCGCCATCTTTGATCCTTCATATTGTAAGAGACAACCACTCAAATGCATCATCTTTAAAGTGTTGGTATCTGAATGTGGTTGCATTAAATGGATTTGTGGATCTCCTTGCATTTTAGCACAGGGAGATCCACAAACTGATTTCAGTATTGAGGGAGGTGTGATAAGAGTTGTATCCTTCTTTAATTATTGTGCCAACTTATCATTTTTTCATGAAACCGTATTAAGAGCCAAGCACTGGGGACGACCTAAACCCTCCTCCACTTGTCTCCCTCTCATCTTCATCGGCTCTATCAGTCGAAGATGAGGAGGAGATGGGTCAGACCCTCCATGTCCATTATTTATCCACTTAGTTTCGTCATTTATGACTTTTTCTCTGCGAGTCTTTCTATTGTTCCATCTCTGAGCACCCAAGCATCGCTAACCCTCGGCATCGCTCTAGTCGTGTGATGGGTTTGGTCCATATCAACATCCTGAAACCGACCTTGTGTTTGTGGGAGCAGGTTGTCATATGGATAAGACTACAATGACACTCTTGCTCCATTTTGGAGGTCAATGTCCATTTTGGGGGGTGTTTATGCCTCCCTCGTTGCATGAGCTCCACGGGATTCCACGGGGACGATGAATCTCTACCTCATTCATGGGGATTCTGGTGGAGGCCTTTCGTAGAATGGCAGGATTTCTTGTGGGGTGGCGGCCAGGGGGAGTTTGGCTGGCGATGAAGGAGTTTACGCGACACGTGGCGACCCCCTGCGGAAAGTACATGTATTCGCAGCTCGGTCAGATCTTCAGACGCGTGGGCGCCACAATGTCATACTTTTAATTCTAATTTATTTTCTTCTATACTTTGTAAGTTTTTTTTGAGACATCTCTACTTTGTAAGTGTGGGTTGTAATCTGTACGTGGGACCAGAAGTAATATGACACAGAAACTTAAAAAAAACGTAAAAGCAAACCAGACTGGGCCTAATGTCTACAACCCCAGCTTTGGGCTTGGCCCATTTCTGAGACCCACTTGCGTATTGCTGTCTTCACGGTTGCCTGCTTGGTCTGGTCTGGCCTGAACCACAGAGGCGCGAGTACCCGAGCAGTGCGAGGCCAGCCCGAGGGCTCCAACTCCTGTACGGCGCGCGCCGCCGCCTCCCCTCCACAGCTCGCCTCCAGCGGTCCCGACGACGGAACCGCGGCCCGGCGCGAGCTTCCAGCCAGGCAGCATTGGGTTGCGGCCACCGGTCGCCACTCGCCAAATCCCCAATCCCGCCTCGACGGTGCCGTGAGTTCCCCAATCCAGTCTGTCTGTTTCCAGTTTCTAACTGGAGTAGAATTTGTGAATGGTCAAATGATCAGTTGGTGAATGTTTGTTTCTGTTTTCCCCTTTTTGTAGTGCAGCTATTGGAGATTTAGAGGTGAAAAATGAAGAAGCCTATGGACTTGAAATCGTTGTGGGATAGAGCCTCGAAGAAACAGAAGACGGCTTCCACCTCAACTCCAAAACCATTACCGATAGAAGCCGGAAGCCAACCTCAGAATCAAACCAATCCTTCTCCTTCCAGTAGGCTGCAGGTGGTACCCCGCAAGCACAGAGACGCTTCCCAAAACAACAGGATGATGGATCCGGTGACAAAGATGACGAGTCCATTGCTTCAAACAGTAAACAGCTGCGGGAGCGGGACGAGGCTCGGTATCTGTCCCGGTTGACCCAGTCGCTTCATTGCTTGAGGTTCCTTTTGCTACAGGGGCTGCCCATTCATGGACACGATGAAAGTGAAGGCTCGCTTAATGCAGGGAACTTTATCGAGCTTTTGAATTGGCTGGCAGAAGGTGTTGGAGACCTTAAAAGGGTGGATCTAAAAGATGCTCCAGTTAACCGTGAAATGCTAGACCGCAAGACACAGGAACAACTCGTCAACTCCTGCGCCAAAGAAACTACCAGGCTTATCATGGAAGATCTCGGTGATGGTTATTTTGCGGTGCTTGTTTATGAATCTCGCGATGTGGAGCAGCAGGAACAACTGGCTATTTGCTTGCGGTATGTTGGTACAAAAGGGATGATAGTTGAAAGGTTTCTTGGTATCGTCGGAGTTGAAGAAACTAGCTCTTTTACACTTAAAACAACGATTCAGAATCTGCTTATGGCACACGCCTTGAAATTTTCGAGGGTCCGTGGACTGGGATATGATGGAGCTAGTAATATGAAGAGTTATGCTAATGGTTTGAAGAAACTAATCATGGATGAATCCCCTTCCGTTTATTACGTCCATTGCTTTGGCCATCAACTTGAGTTCAACATTGTTGCTCTTGCTAGGCAGAATGTTCATTGTGACTGGGTCTTTCAAGAACATGAAATTTGTTGGATGTTCTAGAGATGTGCTATGAAAAGATACGAATGCTTGAAGTAGCTGAAGCTAAGGATATCATTGAAGCATTTGAATTGGATAAAATGGGAACTGAATATGGTTTCGATCATGACAGCTTGGGAACGCCTTGTGACACTCGTCGTGAATCTCGCTGTAAAACTGTGACGCGTGTTTTCTCTTTGTATCCTTCAATTTGGCGAATTCTCACTACGATTGGAGAAGAGCATAGCGGCCTAGAATCAGTACGAGCTCAAATCATCTTCACATCATTCGAGTCATTTGAGTTCGTATTTATAGCACACTTGTTGCTAACCATATTTGAGTATACAGATGACTTATGCAGTGCTTTGCAAAAGAGGGAACACAATATTGTTAATGCTATCGATCTTGTTTGTGTGACAAAGAAAAGGCTGCAGTTATTGCGAGAAGATGCTGGATGGGAAAGGTTTCTTCAAAAGGTCACTTCTTTTTGTGTGGAACACGATATCGAAGTTGTGGATATGGATGGTTTGTATGAGCCGGTTGGAAGATCTCCAAGGTTTTACGAAGAGGACACGAATCTCCATTACTACCATATTGATATGTTTTTGGATGTAATTGATAGTCAACTGCGAGAACTGAATGACATGTTTGATGAGGTAAACACGGAGTTACTTATTGGCGTGGCATCATTCAACCCTGCTAACTCATATGCTGCTTGTGACGAGGAAAAGTTAGTTAAGCTTGCACACTTTTATCCCGAGGATTTCTCAACATTTGAACTGCTGAATCTACCCTTCCAACTTACAACATTTTTTGATGCTATGCGTGGAGATGAAAGGTTTAGAGAAGTGGAGACTCTTGCCGAGCTTACTGTCAAGCTTGTCGAAACAAGGATGGACCGTGTTTTTTATATTGTTTACAGGCTTCTCAAATTGATGCTAATCCTTCCTGTAGCAACTGCAAGTGTTGAGAGGAACCTTTCTTCAGTGAATTATGTGAACAACAAGGTAACAAATAAGTTGTCGGACCAATGCGCGAATGATTGCATGGTTACATGTCTTGAGCGGGAAATCTTTGAACAAGTGAAGGATGAGGCCATCATATCTCGTTTCCAATCTATGAATAACGGCAAAGTTGTGCTGTAATTTTTATCTAGTATTTTGTAAGTTCTGTGTATTGGTTTAATGAACAAGCCACAAACCTTCATGTTAACTGTTGAACAGTCAGCGAACCTTTATATTATCCTGAGCCTGCCGTCTAAATTAATTACATTTTGCGATGGTCTGTGAATCTTTACTGTGAACAAGCTGTGAACCTTCATGTATATATACCATTTTCCTGAAGCATAAGTTATATGACGAGGAGTATGTTATAACTGTAACTTATACCTTATGTAGTTTGTGTAAGTAAGATGTGGCATACCTTCGTGCACTGGAAGAAACGCCACAGCGTCGGCAGCTTAGTTTGAGGTGGGTACTTGCTGTGCAGAGCTATTTCCTCCTCAATTTGTTCCATGTATATTTTAAACATATTTAGGGGCATTTGTTTTCACATTAGCAACTTGGTTGTATCCATGTAGGTGGTTTGGTACATACAGAATTGTAGTTTTAAAATCATATGACAGCTCCAGTAAGTACCAGGGAAAGCAAGAACATGTGCAAACGAAACCAACCATGCATTAAACTCGGAACTGATGGTCATACATTGGCCGCATCGTGCAAAGTCATCAAAGTACAAGATGCGCAGCTAAGCCGCATGTTTGATACCGACTTCAAAACCACTAGATGGAGTATGGCAACAACAGGCGTTGGTCCGGTAAATCATCTCAGACAACCTTTGCACACGCACAACCAAAACAGCTAAACATTGTTCTATGTTTCTTGAGCGCTGTAAACCACCCAGCAACTGTCCAACAAAGCTGAGGGACAGGGCGTGCACTCGGCTCTCACGAACTCGGGTCTGCTGATGCCTGTCGCAGCTTGGCTTGTAGGAGCATACCCATTTCGTCTGCTATGCTTTTCTTCTTAGTCGTCATCTGCACATGACGAATAGAATGTTCATCTGCTAAGGGACGGTGTTGTACCGAATTCAGGTTACAAATATGCCTTGCAGTTGAGAAATGCCCAGCTTTGGAGTATCGGCCACACGAATTAGCCCATCTATACTTCTTATAAAGCAAAACCCCACTAACTTCATTAATTATTTTTCTATCTCAACATGCAAGCTATCCACATCATACAATTACCTCATTAATTTTAGTTGTAAAATTAACAAATATTATACATTGATTAAATTTAGATTCTCGATAATGTGCCCAATCGAATCCTGAATATTCCCGAGAAATTTTCCCGTTGCATGTGCCATATGTCCTTTCGTTTATATTAAAGTTTTTATAAAATGTTCCCGCTGCAACGCGCGGGGTATTTTTCTAGTTAACTTGAACTATACAGCACATATCATATTTAGGGCTGAGTGCAAGTTCAGTAGAGGGGGATGTGAGTCACAGAGTAGCTCAATTAGATAGCAAAACTAAATCAGTTTATGTGCCTATCATCATTAATATAAGACAATCCTATTACAATAGATTCTGTAAATGTAATTTTTAAAGACTGTTTTTATACTTTTATGAGGCTATCATTATCGATATAAGACAATCTTATTTCTCTATTTTCTTCTCCCAGAAGTAATATGACACATATAAACTTAAAAAAAATGGGTAAGCAAAAGGCTTCTCATACAGACTGGGCCGCGCCCTCTTATCTCCCTACTTGCCTAATGTCTACTAACCCATCTTTGGGCTTGGCCCATTTCTGAGACCCACTTGCGTATTGCTGTCTTCACCGTTGCCTGCTCGCCTACAGCGAGAGAGGCGCGAGTACCCGAGCAGGCGCTAGGCCACCCGAGGGCTCCAACTCCTGTACGGCGCGCGCCGCCGGCTCCCATCCATCCACAGCTCGCCTCCAACGCTCCCGACGACATAATCGCTGCCCGGCGCGAGGTTGCGGCCAAGCAGCATTGAGGTTGCAGCCACCGGTCACCACTCGCCAAGTCGCCAAATCCCCAATCCCGCCTCGACGGTGCCGTGAGTTCCCCAATCCAGTCTGTCAGTTTCCAGTTTCTAACTGGAGCAGATCAGTAGAATTTGTGAATGGTCAAATGATCAGCTGGTGAATGATTGTTTCTGTTTTTTCACTTCGTGTAGTTCAGATATTAGAGATTTAGAGGCTCAGAGGGACAGTGAAAAAATGAAGAAGACCATGGACTTGAAATCGTTGTGGGACAGAGCTTCCAAGAAACAGAAGATGGCTTCCACCTCAACGCCACAGCCCGTACCGATAGAAGCTGGAAGCGAACCTCAGAATCAAACCAATCCTGCCCCTTCCAGTAGGCTGCAGGTGGTACCCGTGCAAGCACAGAGACGCATCCCAAAAAGACAGGAGGATGGATCCGGTGACAAAGATGACGAGTCCATTGCTTCGAACAGTAAAGAGATGCGGGAGGAAGAGGCTCGGTATATATCCCGTTTGACCCAGTCGCTTCATTGCTTGAGGTTCCTTCTGCAGCAGGGACTGCCTGTTCATGGACACAATGAAAGTGAAGGCTCGCTTAATGCAGGGAATTTGATCGAGCTTTTGAATTGGCTGGCAGAAGGTGTTGGAGAGCTTAAGGATCTGAAAGATGCGCCAGTTAACCGTGAAATGCTAGACCGCAAGACACAGGAACAACTCGTCAACTCCTGTGCCAAAGAAACTACCAAGCTTATCATGGAAGATCTCGGTGATGATTATTTTGCGGTGCTTGTTTATGAATCTCGCGATAAGAAGCAGCAGGAACAACTGGCTATTTGCTTGCGGTATGTTGGTACAGAAGGAATGATAGTTGAAAGGTTTCTTGGTATAGTCGGAGTTGAAGAAACTAGCTCTTTGACACTTAAAACAACGATTGAGAATCTGCTTATGGCACACTCCTTGAAATTTTCGAGGGTCCGTGGGCTGGGATATGATGGAGCTAGTAACATGAAGAGTTATGCTAATGGTTTGAAGAAACTAATAATGGATGAATCCCCTTCCGTTTATTATGTCCATTGCTTTGGCCATCAACTTGAGTTAAACATTGTTGCTCTTGCTAAGCAGAATCATCATTGTGAACGGGTCTTTCAAGAACTTGAGAATTTGTTGGATGTTCTGGAGATCTGCTATGGAAGATACAAATGCTTGAAGTAGCTGAAGCTAAGAATATCATTGAAACATTTGAATTGGATGAAATGGGAACTGAATATGGTTTTGATCACGAGAGTTTGGGAACGCCTTGTGATACTCGTCGTGAATCTCGCTATAAAACTGTGATGCGTGTTATCTCTTCGTATCCTTCAATTTGGCGAATTCTCACTATGATTGGAGATCAGAATAGCGGCATAGAATCAGTACGAGCTCAAATAATCTTCACATCATTCGAGTCATTTGAGTTCGTATTTATAGCACACTTGTTGCTAACCATATTTGAGTATACAGATGACTTATGCAGAGCTTTGCAAAAGAGGGAACACAATATTGTTAATGCTATCGATCTTGTTTGTGTGACAAAGAAAAGGTTGCAGTTATTGCGAGAAGATGTTGGATGGGAAAGTTTTCTTCAAAAGGTCACTTCTTTTTGTGTGGAACACGATATCGAAGTTGTGGATATGGATGCTTTGTATGAGCCGGTTGGAAGAGCTCCAGAGTTTTACAAGGTTGGCACGAATCTCCATTACTACCATGTTGATATGTTTTTGGATGTAATTGATAGTCAACTTCGAGAACTGAATAACATGTTTGATGAGGAAAACACAGAGTTACTTATTGGCATGGCATCATTCAACCCTGCTGACTCATATGCTGCTTGTGATGAGGACAAGTTGGTTAAGCTTGCGCACTTTTATCCTGAGGATTTCTCAGCATTTGAACTGATGAAGCTTCCCTTCCAACTTACAACATTTTTTGATGCCATGCGTCGAGATGAAAGGTTTAGAGAAGTGGAGACTCTTGCCGAGCTTATGTCAAGCTTGTCGAAACAAGGATGGACCGTGTCTTTGATATTGTTTACAGGCTTCTCAAATTGCTGCTAATCCTTCCTGTAGCAACTGCAAGTGTTGAGAGGAACCTTTCTTCAGTGAATTATGTGAACAACAAGGCAACAAACAAGTTGTCGGATCAATGCTCGAATGATTGCATGGTTACATGTCTTGAGCGAGAAATCTTTGCACAAGTGAAGGATGAGGTCATCATATCTCGTTTCCAAGCTATGAATAACTGCTAAGTTGTGCTGTAATTTTTATTTACTATTTTGTAAGTTCTCTGTATTAGTTTAACGAACAAGCAGGGAACCTTGATGTTAACTATTGAACAGTATGTGAACCTTTATATTATCCTGAGCCTGCCGTCTAAATTAATTAGCATTGTGCGGTGGCCTGTGAATCTTTACAGTGAACAAGCTGTGAACCTATGTATATATACCATTTTGCTGAAGCATAAGTTATATATCGAGGAGTATGTTAAAACTGTACCTTATACCTTATGTAGTTCGTGTAAGAGCATCTCCACGGCGCGCCGAGTAGCGCTCCCACTAGGCATATTAGGCGCGCCGGCACAAAAACGGCAGCCAGCGGCGAGCCCAATAACCCAAAAGTTGCCGGCGCGCCCTAGTAGAGCGTCCGGCAACCCCGTTTCGCGCTGCGGCAAGCGGGTGTGCCGGCAACCGAGTCACATGTCGGATCCGAGTCAGCGACACATCGCCAGTCAACGTAATTTCTTGCGGCCGTTGGGCAGTTTCTGACGTGGTGTGACGCGTCGCCCCTCGTCTTCCCGACGCGTCTCGCCGGAGTTACGACGCCTTGGGAACCGGCGCCGGAGCAAGAAGCGCGCCGCGCCACCACCACCATCGGCGAATCGGGTGCAAACGAACGAGGAGGCCGAGGCTACCAGCTCCACCTCGCCGAGGCCCTCAAACAGTCCTTCGACACCGTCCAGCCGACGCCGGAGGAGTTAGCCGACTGGTGGTCCGCCATCGAGAGCAGCATCGTCGTCATCCCCGATGACGGCGAGGAGGAACCCGCCGCGCCACCCCCGCCCAGAGCCGACGCCGGGGTCAAGGAGGAGCCGGAGGAAGTGCCGCAGTAGGAGGAGGCGCCGCAGTAGCCAGCGTTCGACGTCAACGCCGCGGTGGACGCGTACAACTAGGACACGTACTACACCGGCCACTATTAGTTCTGTGTTTTTCATTTTGAATTTCCATCTTATTTTGTAAGATATATGATAATGAAATTATCGTCGTTTTAAAATGTTAAAAAATTGTGCGTCTATTGGAGCGGACAGTGGGGCGAGCCGCTCCCAATAGCGTGACAACGTGTGCCGGCGCGCCCAATAACATGTCCGGCACACTTGCCAGGCCCTGTATTGTGCGCCCGGTGGAGATGCTCTAAGTAAGATGTCACATACCTTCGATCACTGGAAGAAACGCCACAACGTCAGCGGCTTAGTTTGAGGTGGGTGCTTGTTGTGCCGAGCTATTTCCTGGTCAATTTGTTCCATGTATATTTTAAACATATTTAGGGGGATTTGTTTTCACATTAGCAACTTGGTTGTATCCATGTAGGCGGTTTGGTACGTACAGAATTGTACTTTTATAATCAGATGACAGCTCCAATAAGTATCAGGGAAAGCAAGAACATGTGCAAACGAAACCAACCATGCAACAAACTCAGAACTGATGGTCATACATTGGCCGCATCGTGCAAATTCATAAAAGTACAAGATGCGCAGCTAAGTCGCATGTTTGATACCGACTTCAAAATCACTAGATGGAGTATGGCAACAACAGGTGTTGGTCCGGTAAATCATCTCAGAGAACCTTTGCACACACAACCAAAACAGCTAAACAATGCTCTATGTTTCCTGAGCGCTGCAAACCACCCGGCAGCTGTCCAACAAAACTGAGGGACAGGGCGCGTACTCGGCTCTCATGAACTTGGGCCTGCTGATGCCTGTCGCAGCTTGGCTTGTAGAAGCATGCCCATTTCGTCTGCTATGTTTTTCTTCTTCGTCGCCATCTGCAAATGAAGAATAGAATGTTCATCTGCTGAGGGAGAGTATTGTACACAGTTGAGAAATGCCCAGCTTTGGAGTATTGGCCACAAGAATTAGCCCATTAACTTGAACTATATAACACATATCATATTTAGGGTTGAGCGTAAGTTCAGTAGAGGGGGATGTTTGTCACAGAGTAGCTCAATAAGTTGTGTCTTCCAAATAGTGTTGACAATCATCATTAATAAACGGGGATAGCAACAATAAATCAATTCATGTGCCTATCATCATTAATATAAGACAATCCTATTACAGTAGATTCTGTCAATTTACTTTTTAAAGACTGTTTTTATACTTTTATGAGTCTATGATGATCAATATAAGACAATCTTATTTCAGTAGTTACTTCCTGGAAGGCTGTTTTTTATACCGAGGAATTAAAGATTATTTACAACCGACAATCAATAACGCCGTGCAACCAAGTTTAGTTCGCACCAGCAGAGTGAGGGAGGGAGGGAGGCGATCTGCTAACAGAGTGACGTTTGGTGCAAATGATAAAACTTTCCAGCAAATTGTCATTACTACTATGTGCTACTAGGCCCGAAGATATGTGCTACTTTACATTTTAAACATTGTGATTGACCAAAATATGCATAACTTATGTAAAGCTAGTAAACAGTGTCATATTCATAACATGCTAAACAGGAACAAAGATGCATTGGTAATTCTTCGTAATGTAACGGGTGATTCTATGCTAATAATGGTATCCCCGGGATATCGTGCTATGTATTCTACAACTTGAATTAGAGAAGCCTGAAGCCTTGATTTTGATTATGATAATCATAATAAATCATTTTCTAAAAACTGACAATTATAATTATATAAGTAATCTGCAGCTGCACTGACAATAATCATATTTGTTAGCCACTGAATTATATCTTCTCATTAATTTGGCCAGTGAAGTTGTGCCTACGGCTAATCTGGTGAGAACACAGAATTAATTTCCATACAGAATGCTACCAGTATGACAGTATATTAACACAAAGTCACGAACTGAGCATATTAGATAAATTCGCCGAATAAAAAGGTCTGTGTGTTACAAGCTCACAGCACACACTGATAGATGAACAAAAACCTTTCTGTTAAATTTTTCGTCATGACAATTTTTTTATCTCACTCAGCTAAAAGTTACTCGAGCTCAGAATGGTCTTACGAACTTCAGTATCTTGAGTCTTTCTATTCATTAGTAATTTAACAAACATGAAGGCTAAAGCAATTTGTCCTCCAGGTTGGCCAAAGTCAACAACTAAAAAAGCAGTGCAGTCGGTCAATATTACCTCAAGTAGTTCATCGAAATTGGACTTCAGCAAATTAATTTTCCTTTCACAGTATTCTTTTCCTTGAGCCATAGTTTTCTGCACATAAGAAAAATAATCATACGAAAGGGAACAGATGCAAATAATACTAAGATGCATCGTTTGGGTATGCATATGGTTTACTTAGGGTACTTTGTCGCTCACTAGGTTCTAAGAGTCACCTAAATTACGGGCCAGGAGAACATGCACTTTCATCAGCAGCAAAGCAAGTTCTATACTATCTCTCATTCACCAAGCACCCAAATGGCGACATATCACTAGCAGACAGTAGAAGTCGGGCTTCTCCTCACCAAACAAAGGCGGAACCGGACACGGAATAAGACAGGCAAACCGGTGTTGGGATAATTTCTGTGCAATAATGGAACTTTCATGACATTTATGATGTGTTGCCGATCATGTGTATTTATTGAATATCTAAATGTCACCAAAACCCAACCAATACGATATATTCCGTATAACGGAAGAAGCTCATGATTCCAATGTATATCACCACGTTGAGAAATTCACTGAAGTACTGAACGAACTAACATACTGCAAGCTATTGGAAACCCAACCATGTCTCTGACAATTGCAAGTGATACCTCGATGAAGTAGCCCGTACCGACGTCGACGAGGACCTTCTCGGCGTCGTCAAGCGTGCCGGGGACGTAGAGGGACGCCGTGAGCGGCACAAGCAGTTTCTTCCCTGCAGACGCGGAGCCACAAAAGAAAACGTTAATCAAAACCCCGTGGAAGGAACGGGCATGTAGAACGTTGCGGAGAAGGTTGGGTGAGCCGTGCCGTGAGGGCGGAGGGAGAGCTCGTGGAGGGCGGCGGTGGCGTTCTCGAGGCGGGTGGCGGCGGTGCGGATCTTGGTGAGGCTGTCCTGGAGGAGATTGACCTCCAGATCGGTCTGCTCCTTGAGCCCCTTCAGCTGCTCCACGCTCAGCTTATCCACTTCGATGCGCGCGGGGCTCGCCATGGTTGCTTGCTGCCCGCCGCCGGGGAGATGGGAAGGGGAGAGGGGAGGAGAGGCGGCGGCGGTGGTGGACTGGTGACTGGTGGGAGGGAGCGAAGAGCCGAGCCGCGAGGGCGATCAATTAGCAAAGTCAGTATTATGATGAAGATAATAAAATAAATAGACTATCTACTAAAATTGGACAAATCTTTGAATGTTAGCAGGAGAGCTGCTAAATTCAATTATTAGGAAGAAGAGTTTTACATGGGCAGGTGAAAAAGCATGGTCAGAGAAACCATGTCACCCGGTAAAATACATAGCCCAACAGAAATCAACCTGGATCAAAGGGGATTACAGCCCCAGCAACATTCCAAAGGATGGCCTCATCACGTATTCTTGTAACTAACAGGTCGACCGAGAGCTCCTTTTGTTGAAACACTCTACGATTACGTTCCAGCCAAATTTCCCATGCCGCTAGGAGAATTAGGGACTGCGTCCCTTTGCGCTTGTCAGCAGGTGTTCTATTGCGGCAGGATTGCAGCCAGCTGGAGACGCTAGTAACATCTCCCCACGAGTCAGGCTTGATGGCCGCAAGGTGTGTGTCCGCAGCAAGCGCCGTCCAGACTCGCCTAGTCCATGGACATTCAGTTAGCAGGTGCAGCGGTGTCTCCAGGTTTCGCATGCAAAGTGCACAAAAGTAGTTGTTTTCCCAGCCACAACGCTGCAGAGCATCCGCCGTCAAGATGCGATCAAGGGAAGCGGTCCACATGAAAAATTTGCATTTGCCCGGTGCCCAACATCTCCAGATGGTAGTGGTGAAGTCCGAGGTCATGGCCCCCCCAAATTGTGCCAGGTAGGCCGATCGTGCAGAGTACATGCCCGACGGTTCCAAACGCCATCTAATCTCGTCTCGTGCCTCAGTGTCCAGCTGCACCTCATCGAGATGGCTCGCAAGAAGTTGCAGTTCCGGCAGCATCTCCGGCGTGAGACCCGAGCTGAGGTCGAGCAGCCAGCGGTGTTCTCTCAACGCGTCCCGAACCTTGCGATTTTTCCTCTTAGAAGCAGCATAGAGGGATGGTGCCAGATCGCGCGGAGCAGCGCCCTGCAGCCAGCGATCATGCCAGAAGTCTGCAATGGCACCATTGCCTATCGTGATCTCGGTGGCCGCAGCGAACAGGGCCCTATCAGTTTCGTCACAAGGCAGCGAGGAGCCAACCCAGGGCCGCGACGGCGTCTTCCAAGCAGCCCAAAGCCAGCGCAGTCTGAGAGCCCTGCTGAACTTCGTCAGGTCGTGAACACCTAGCCCTCCAAATTGTTTTGGCCTGCAGACAATCGACCATTTGACGCGACAGTGGCCTCCATTGCACGAACCTTCTCCTCTCCACAGCCAGGCACGGCATTTTTTCTCGATGATCTTAAGCACCGCCACCGGTATTCGATGGGTTGTCATCATGTAAACAACAATGGAGGACAGGACACTTTTTAGGAGAACTAATCTCCCTCTCTTGAAATTAGCGCACCTTTCCA
This sequence comes from Poa pratensis, assembly GCA_947311845.1. Lineage (NCBI taxonomy): Eukaryota > Viridiplantae > Streptophyta > Magnoliopsida > Poales > Poaceae > Poa > Poa pratensis. Next base: position 47,248,558 of record CAMZMU010000064.1, read on the forward strand.
GGCCGCAAGCAACCCATCAATTTGTCCAACAAGGCTTGGTAGTCTCCTCTACGCAGCTGATATAGTGAGAGAGGCATCCCCAGATATTTACACGGGAAATCCTTAATAGCCACATTGAGGGGCCGAAGCACAACGTGTAAGTCAATACCATCACAGCGGATAGGCATGGCAGCGCTCTTTGCCAAGTTCGTGTGAAGTCCCGTAACATTGGCAAAGATCTCAAGCACAAGTTTGATCATGGTGGTGTCTCTAATAGTTGGCTTGATGAAAAGGGCGACGTCATCTGCATACAAGGAGGTGCGAACGCTAATGCTCCGTCCTGGCAGCTTGGAGAGGCACCCCTCCTCTGTGGCGCGATCCAAAATACGCTGCAAGGGATCCATTGCCAAGATGAAAAGGAAGGGGGAGAGGGGATCCCCTTGCCTTAAACCCCGGCGATGATGAATGAAGTCTGAGGCGTTTCCATTGATGAGAACCTGCGAAGAAGAGGAGGCCAGGATCATCGCAATCCACTCTCGCCACCGGCTTCCAAACCCACGAGCTCGCAGCATGTCCAAGAGGTAGGGCCATGAAACGGTGTCAAACGCCTTGGCCAGATCTAACTTTAGCAGGATTGCAGCCTTTTTTGTCTTATGAAAAAACCTAGCAGTGTTTTGAACATAGATGTAGTTTTCTTGTATGCATCTTTTCTTCACGAAGGCACTCTGACAAGGGGCGATCATCTCCTCTAACTTAGGTGCTAAGCGGGATGCCAGGATTTTCGAGAAGATCTTTACAAAGCTATGTATCAAGGAGATGGGCCGAAAGTCCTTGAGGTTGGCTGCACCTTCGCTTTTAGGAATCAAGACTATAAGCGAGGTGTTGATCCGCTTGAGGGCCCTGCTGTCAAGGTTGAAAAGCTGATTCAGTGCAGCGTGCAGATCGGTTTTGACTGTATCCCAGCAAGCACGGAAGAAGCCCCCCGAAAAACCATCGGGTCCCGGCGCCTTGTCCGCTGGCATGGAGTCAATCGCTTGCTTGATCTCATCCATAGAGAAAGGTGTTTCTAGGCTGGCCAGGTCAGGGGCAGGCAGGTCCAAAGCGTCCCAATTGAAAACAGAGGTGGTGTGCGAGTGAGTGCCCAGGGTTCGATCAAAGTGGTCCTGTGCAAGCTGCAGCATGGCGTTTTGGTCAGTGATCATTCCATCATCCGATTGCAGGCCATGGATGAGATTTTTTCGGCGCCTCGCGTTAGCTTTGCGGTGGAAATACCGGGTATTTGCGTCGCCTGCTTTCAACCAGCAAATTCTGCTTCTTTGTTTGCGTTTAATCCGCAGCAATACCGACAGTCCAAGAGTTCTAGCTTTAAGCAAGCGGCGCAGCGACGCTTCTTCCTCTGTCAGCGGTCTCTCATCTTGGGTTTTATCAAACTGCAGAATCAACTCGTCCGCTACCCCAAGCTGCTTCTGAATGTCTCCGATCTGGTGTTTGCTCCAGGATTTGAGAGCTCTTCGTGTTGCACGCAGTTTCATATCAAGAGCACGGATGGGACTCTTATTTCCTGTGTCCATCGCCCAGGCGTCAGCCACCACTTCATTGAAACCAGCGACTAGGGGCCAGTAGGTCTCAAAACGGAACCGTCTGGAGGTTTTGGCAATCCCATCGTTAACCAAAAGCAGTGGGCAGTGATCAGAATATGCCGTCGACTGGGGTAGCAGCTTAGCAGACGCAAAACGCAGCTCCCATTCAAGATTGCAGAAAGCCCGGTCTAAACGTACAAGAGTAGGCGGGGTCTGTTCGTTGGTCCAAGTATAGTTGCGCCCAATGAGAGGGATTTCATGTAGGTTTGAAGTGTTCAGGGCTCTTCGAAAACGGGCCATCCATCTCCTATCGACATTCAAATTATTTTTGTCTTTGGCTTCCTTTATAAGGTTAAAATCTCCCACAAGCACCCATGGCCCAACCATGGTGTTGTGAAGACTAACAAGCTCATCAAGAAAGGCTTGCTTCCGTGCTTCATCATGGGGGCCATACACCGTGGTGAGAGACCAGGGAGGTAGTCCATCCACCGGTGTGAGCCTCACAGATACAGAGAACAGCCGGACATCGACGTTATCCACAGCAAACCTATCTTTACGCCACATCAATAGCACCCCACCACGGGTACCATCAGCATCCAGAGCCGCATGGCCATCAAAACAAGCACCAGCAATATCCCTGCAGTCTGAGTCAGTAACAGCAGAGAGCTTTGTTTCCTGCAAACAAACGATCGAGCAGCGCAGACGGTCGATCAAGCCTCTGACCGAGTCACGCCTTGTTCTTTGGTTTAGGCCCCTCACATTAGAACTTAGTACAGAAAGTTGTTCAGCCATTGGAAACTAGACAGACAACACAGAAGGCAAACACACTGCAAGCAGAGAGCACAGACAGGATGAAGACAAACAAACTTGCAATCAAGCACATACAAACGGCAACAGACGGCAAGCTAAGAAGCTGACGCATCATGCCAATACAGACTTCAGTTCTGACAGCCACACAAACAGATAGCTGATCACAGACAGCACACACAACACGCTGCCCTGATGGAGCAGCACACCAACACATAAGTTGTACTAACATCTGATAACTGATGGACTACAGCTTGGTCCCAGGCGCCTAGAGACCTCTGGTGGAGATCTCGTCCAGGACGGCGCGCAGCTCCTCCTCCGGCAGGCGCAGCTGCGACGGAGAGGACACCCCTGTGATCTTCTTGAACTTGTCGATGAGTGAAGGCTCCGTCGGGTTCCTGAACATCTGGATGTATGTGAGCAGAGTGTCGTCGTCGAGGTCTTCTTCCTTCTCGATGATCCCCAACTCTTTGCAGATCGCAGCCTGGGAGCGATATGTTGAGTTGAGGGGGTTGCGAATCTTCCAGAGCCTCGCGCTGTGCCTTGGGGTACTGACTGATCCATGCTTTGAGGCTGCCTTCCTTGTCTGCGTCTTCGATGTCTTTACCGGCGCAGCTCCGAGCACCGACGAAGAGAGGAGGCTGGCGATCTTGGCGATGTACTGACGCTGGTCGTCGATCTGCAGGGCGGCGATCTGAGAGGTAACTGCGTCCAGGAGGTTTGGGCCGGAAAGGGCAGCATCGGCCAATGCCACCCGAGCACGATGCTCCTCTTGGGTCATGGGCCAGGAGATGGGCTCCTCTTGGGGTGGGGAGGCCAGAATGCCCGGCCCAAAGGTGATCTCTTTTTCCTGAGTGGCATCGTTCCACATTGGCTGCTCAACTGTGTTATAGGCCTGGCCCAGCTGAGGAGTGGCATATGCGGCCCACCCATTGGCTGCGGGAGTAAGGCCCAGGTAGCCCGTAGCAGGAAAAACCTTTGCCCAGCTGAAGAAGGAGCTCATCCCTGTCGCCGCTGCTGCTATGGCTGTCGTGCTCGAAAGCTGCTCACCCCAAGCAAACGGGTCCAAGGTCGTGGTCAGTCCCCGTGGAGGAGAGTAGATCAGCATAGGTTGGGGACCCATGTACTGCAGGCTACAGCTCTGAAAAGGTGTGTCTGCTGGTCGGGCCGCCGCGGTGGTGTTGTGTATCAGTTCAGCCTCTGGCTCCTCTGTCTCTCCCAATTCTGGCTCAGCAGCGGTCACATCAGCAACTGCAGGATCACGGGCAAGGCTCATCTCTAGCTCCTGTGCAACAGCTCTGTCCCGGTCCCCCACTCCCGTGTCCCTCCCCGTGCTTGGCATGGACAGCACGTTGAGGTCAGGTGTGGCGAAGACCGGCTCGTACGGCAGTGCAGCATCTTCTTGTCTTGGCGGAACCAGAAGCGACGGCGGCGGCATCACCGGCGACGCAGGTCTGCGGCGGTGGCTGGTCTCCGGCGGCGTGTGGATTGCTGAGAACAGACTCCTGAAAGATGGCATATAGGACCTGCGCTCAGACTGCACTTCCGGCTCAGCTGGGTGCGCGGATGAACTGTGCGCGTCGCTGACCAGCGGCCGATCATTGGCCTGCACCTGTTGTGCTCCTCCCCGATGGACGTGCACCGGCGGCGCATCGGCACGACGACGGTACCGACGCCGTTCCGGCTCCCTTGCTGCCGTGTCTCGGCACTGCGTCTGGCCGCGCAAGCCCTTCCAGAATCTCTTCCTCCCACCGTCTCTGGCATCGCGGCGCCGTCTGCCCGCGCCGTCATCTCCATCATCATCCCCTCGGCCGCCACCTGAGCTGGAGTCGTCGTAGTGGCGCGCACTCGGGCGTGGCCGCGTCTCCCGCGGCGCGTCACGGACACCTAGGCGCCAGCCCGGGTAGCCGTAGAGCTGCGGCCACTGCGTGTTCGCCGCGTCAGGCGCGACCGGCGTGTAGTCCTTGGCCACATCCAGATGTATCAGGACCTCCTTCGTTGGCCCTTCTTTCCCCTCTTCAGCCGGCGTACCTTCCGGCAGAGGACGGCGTGCGTGCGGCACATCAGGGCGGTTGAGCAGAGTGTAGTCCGACGCCCGCGGCACCAAGTCCGGATGAGCGGTCCACACCCAAGCATACAGAGCAGAGAGGTTGCTCTTCGTCTCCGATTGCTGCTCAATCCTGTCAAGCATGCAGTCTCGTCCCATGACGCCCATGACCTGCTTCCAGTTCCAAGCCTCGAGCGGGAGGCCATCCACAGCAACCCTGCAGTACCAGCGCCATACCTTGTGCACGCTCCGCGCCGCCGGGAACCAGGGTCTCAGCTTGAACAGACGCCCACGCACCGTGAAAGAGCGCCGGTCCAGGGCCGCGTCCCGCAGGTGCCCCTCGCGGAACGTGATGGCGAAGTCTTCTGGGAACGCGACGGCAACCTTGAACGCGGGCCAAGGGATGTCGAGCTCGTGCTCCACCGCGTCCGCCACCATCTCCACCGTGATCCCTGCCGCACCAGTGTCTGACACCGCGTACAGCATGGTGGTGCGAAGGCGATGGATCTCTGCCTCCATGTCTGAGGTGTAGTAGGCCGTGTGGGCCGAGGAAGCTGGCCTCCTTGAGGCATCCCCGGGCTGCGTCGTCATGCCGGTCTTCAACGTCGGACTCAGTCGCGGCCACTCCTCGGCGTTGAGCGGAGGTGTTGGAGTTGGTGGCAGCGGCTCAGCAACAGGCGGGGCGGGGACCTGCGGTGGCTGCGGGGGCGGCGGTGCTGTGGCGGCCCTGTACGCCGCCTTCTTCCTCTGCTCACAGTTCCTCTCAATGTGGCCGTTGCCTTTGCAGTGGTAGCACTTGATTGGGTCTCTGCACTGGAAGAAGCGGTGGCGAGGTGCGAGACACCGATAGCAAAGGCCGGCGAACCTGGTCTTGTAGCTGCGCGGCCCTGAAGTTTTGCTGCTGCGGCGATACGGGCAATCTTTTGGTTGTTGAGCAGCTTGACGAGCCTGCTGCCGCATCAGTCGGTGCCAGCGACGAGAGCCCGCCGTCTGCCAGGGCGCACCTTCATTGTGGTCGAGATCAACAGAATCGGTCCGCAGAGCACGCGAATCGGCTCCCATTGATGGCGAGCCGCAGATCGGGCCAGGCGCAACCACCATGGACTTGAGGCGTGGCCTGCAGAGCAGCAGCGGAGCCCCGAGCGAATCTCCCGAAAGGGGAGGGGAATCGGCGGGGGGCGGAGAGGCCAGCTCCTGCAGGGAGACGAACGGAGGAGGGGGAGCAGGGCTTACCATCAATGACTCCGCGGCGGGGGAGCGCGTGCTCTGCTCCGCAGCAACCTCCATTAAAGCCACACATGGCAGCACCCGCCCGGTGAGTGGGTCGATGAAGCCCGAGCAGGTCGCGCCAGTGGCTTCCTTGAGAGCGACGCCGGGCAGCACCCTGCCGGACGCGTCAGTGAGGGGAGCCCGGCCAGTGGGCGGCGACACCGTGGCCTCCGTGGTTGGAGGTGCAGGGTGCCTGTACGGCTCGGGAGCGCCCCCCATTACCGGAAAGAGAAGTGGCCTTCTCCCGGAGCTTTCTTTCCCCTGACCTTCCTGGACCACCTTAGCCAGCTCCAGCATGGTAAACTCGCCAGGATTACCTAGGTTGAATGAAAGGTATTCATCTTATAGATAAGAAATACAATTCTCGATGGTATGTGCTTTGTGGCCTGCTAGCTCGGCTAGTCTAATTGTGGCATTGGACAAATCTGCCCGTATAGCTCAGTGGTAGAGCGTCAGTCTTGTAAACTGAAGGTCTGTAGTTCAATCCTGCATGTGGGCAATTTTTCACGCTTTATTTTGCAAGGAAAAAATTAATCTGAAGTTCGATTAGTTCGTTCTCAATTGAATAATACTTTTTTAGTGAAAAGTGAGTTCAGTTAGTTAGTTCTCAATTGAATATTTTTTTAGATAAATATTTACCTAGAACATTGTCGTTTGATTTTACTAGTAGGTGTTCGCATCATTCATCACATTTGATCCAACTTATTACGATTATATCAAAAATAATAACCTGAGGTTCAATTAGTCCTCCGATCCCTTTTAAGTGTCGCTGGAAAAGAGCAGCGAAGGTATAGTTCGGTAGCACAACTAGCGACATTTTTTCCAGATCGGAGGGAGTAGTACTTTATGGAATAATTTGCAAAGGATAGTATTTTTAATGGAGTATTTTCCTAAACCAAAGTTCGTTGTTTGATTTTACTAGTAGTTGTGTACATGCAAATGCATAGTTCCCATCACTAAATCACATTTTATCCAACTTATTGATGGCTATTTTTTTTAAATAACCTAACAAGGAAATGTTCAAGTTATCACATCATAAAATACAGTACTAACTTATATCCATATAAATTCATCACAATGACTTTGGTCAGAGGTGATCGTTGCGGGAATTTCTTCTGAGGTGGATGTGGGATGCCCTTGACGAATGTCCTCACGTCCTCTATATGGACATGATGTTCTTTAGCCCCAAATTTCTATCTTCTAACATGACACGCTCTCAACCGTGAAAGATATCCCCTCGTAACGACCAATTCACGGATATCATGTAACCATCCTTATCTTTTTAGAGTGCTCACCTCACATGACTGGTTGTGAGACATCAAAAGAGCTCTATCACTCATGAGCACACCCATTTGGTGCATACTCGTACTTAATATATGCCCTGGGCCGCTAGTAATCAAAATAAGGTTGCGACCATAGAAAGATGAAGTAACCAAGAAGTATCTTCCGGCCAACTCAACAGTTTGACTACTCGATATTTTGGAATCGTGTCGGGCCGTCCACTCGAGTCACATGAAACACTTTTTGAGTCGCTCAAAGAGTTTCGATTTGGTGCCATGCTCTGAGTGGGTATCCGAGTCTAGAATTTTGAATTATACCTTCTCTATAAAGGGGGAATTTTTTAGATTTGGTTGTTTGTTGTAATGTTGCGTGGGTGTACTTTTCTTTTCTCTGAGTCACGGTTCTAGCTGTTTGTTTATCATTACTATGCGAGGTAGGGCTAGGAACTTGTCATCCTAGGCACTCATGGCCTTTCCAAATCCTCGCCATGTATCTAGAGCCATGGTGTCATGAGGGCATCCGTAATGGTTGTGGTTGAAGCACACCACAAGGTGGGATACGTCTCAGACGTATCTATAATTTTTGATATTCCATGCTTGTTTAATATCAAATGCCACATGTTTTTACTATAATTTTATATCATTTTATGACATTTATTGGACTAACCTATTAATAGTTACAAAAGTGTACAATACTCTTGTTTTACACTTTTATGTGTAGGAATTACTTGGAAATTGACAAGAACACAAAAGGAGTCTGGTTGGAGTGGACTCTGATTTCCTGAAATCTGTCCCCACCAAAAGTTTTTAAATATGTCCCCGAACCGACCTGAAGATGACGTCAAATAAAAAGTCTAGTCGCAAACGTTTTTGGAAATTTTCCTCTGATCGTCGTGGACTAGGGAATCATCCAAAATGGGGCCCACAGCCACCAGAGAACACCTGGGCACGGCCAGAAGGGGGGGCCGCTCCGGGGGCGTCTAACAGCCTCTTCCACCACCTCGCACCGCCTCTTCGCCCATAAATACCTCCCTGACCTAAAACTCACGCACGCCGAAGGATTTTCCCTGATCATATTTTCTAGAAGAGTTCCAGAGCATCGCCGCCTCCGCGAAACCTAATTCGGGGAGCAGAAGTTCATGTTCCGGCACCCTGCCGGGACGGGGATTGGAGGGGAGATCATCGCCATCGTCATCACCACCGCCTCTCCATCAACCATCCATGTTTCCCCCATCCATGTGTGAGTAATTCCTCGCTATAGGCTGAGGGGGATGTTAGGGATTGGATGAGATTGTTCATATAATAGCTGTCAGATTGTTAGGGCATGGTGCCTAATATCTTATATGCGTGTTAATTATCGTTGTTGCAACTTGGTGTGCTTAATGCTTTACACTTAGGGCCCGAGTGCTATGTAGATCTGAACATATTATGTTTTCATGAGTATAATTATTGTTTTGGATCATATATACAAGTTGTATCATATATAAGTTGTATCATATATACAAGTTGTATGCACCTGTTATTGTCCAGAACCTGAGGCCCCATAGTGATAACATTTGGGATAACCGGAGGGGATGGCTGTGACTTGAGGATTTCATGTATTCACAGAGTGTTAATGCTCCGGTGCTCGCTGATCAGTGGCATATTTACCTAAATTGCAAGCATGTTTTTTAGCATAATTCACTTGCTTGTGTAGCTTTATTGATCAACTATGCTATTGATATATTAGGAAATAAGCTATATTCTTTACAGGAGATATTTTACAGCCTTGTTTTCATAATTGCAGGAATGGTGCGTGAAGGCACCTAAATTCTACACCAAGGCTGAGGATGGATCGTCACCACTATTTTCCTTTGTCCAAGGACCTGCTAGCAATAACCACTAAACAGGGGAGGTCTTGAACAGAAAGCTGCAGGGATCAACTTGTGAAGAAAGAAGAGAAGTGAGGGACATATATGCAAAAGAAGCAGATCAGATCGAGAAGAAAAGGAAGCTGTAGCCTCCATCGGCAGCTAGGGCCTGGCACTTCTATTCCCCAATCCCACGAGCTCCTTCTCCACCACCGGTCGCCGCCAGGCCAGGCGTGGCGGCGCGCCATCAAGCCACCACCACCACCAGCTGCGCCACCACCACTCGCCACTGCCATGTGACCAGCTGTTCGACATCAAGGAACTAGCGAAGACGGCGACCTGAAGCTCCTCCGTATCCACCCCTGTCTACTTCCATGCTTCCCCTGCTTCTACATCCACCCCTGTCTTCTTCTCTGCTTCCTCTTCACCAACAAGTCAGCGACGGCGACGACTGCAAGCTCTGCTTCCTCTACTTCCCCTGCTGCAACCAAGGAACTGCGACCTGAAGCTGCTCCCCAACGCCTCTGGTTGCTGCTCCTCTCCAACGACCTGAAGCCCTCCATCCAGCTTCAGTTCGTGCTGCTCCTCATCACCAAAAACAAAAGGCTTTCCCTTGGGTTGACTACAATCGATCCCCTCCTCTTTCTCTCTTTTTCCCTGCAATTTCAGATAACTAGATTTAGTGTGATTTAGTAATTTCATGAGAACAATCAGTGGAGCTTGATTTCGTGCTAGCTGTGCACGAGTGAACCTGTGCTGTGTGGTTACGTGTGTGGATCAGTACCAAAAGACAAGTGCTTGTGTTCTAGTAATTTCGTTAGAATATATATTCTTGTTCTGCTTGTGTACTCGTGACCTGTGTTGATTAAGTGTTTGTGTTAAATTCCTGTTTTGCAAGCGATCTGTGTAGTACCTTGTTCCTATGTGCATGTATTTGTTAAGTTTGTCCCGTGTGCTGCACTTGCTGTAGAAAAGTGTTTAATTTCTAGTCCTTGTGGTGCTTGTGCTCGTCATGTATTTCTGCCTCTATCTCAAATATGCTTTTGTCCCAGTATTTGTTACATGCTAGTATTTGTGTGTCTCCGAATATTAGTAGCTTTGTTAGTGTTAATTTCTAAATCGAAAACTACAAAAAGACAGCATTTAAATTTCTGCAAATCCACCATCTTATTTGTGACCTCGCTTTAGCCGAAGCTCGATAGTTGTCGCCTAGTCCCTGCGGAGAGAACACGACACTCACAGCTTTGGGCGAAATACCCACTGCTATATTTGCATTGATTAAATTGGCGCCGTTGCCGGGGACTAGCGTCGAACAATTGAGTTAGGCTATAGACTAGGTCTTTGTTTGTTTTTTGTGCATATTTTTAACCTCTAACCCTTGTTCTAGTTATTTTCTGTGTTTCTCTTTGTTTCTTCTTTCTTTTGTGCAGGTTGTGATAGAACCAGTTTCACCTTGGATATGGCTTACTATTCAGATCATCATGGACAGGTGAATGGTTGCTCTATTTCTATGGAAAATCTTCAAGAACATGTAAGTAAGCTTTCTCAAAGATTGCATCAATTAGCACTGGAGCGAGGTATAGTTTTAGATGATGGGCCTATGCATTCTGATCCTTATTCCTATGGTTATTCTCATGCTGCCCCCATATGTCACATTTGTGGTACTCACGGCCATACACCCGCTGATTGCCAGCGTGGTGGTTATTCTCCCACTCCAGATTGTTTTGGTATGAATTTTTCTCAAGAGCATGGTTCATACCACAACAATTATTCTGCTGGATGGCCCGAGACCCCAAATATGACATGTAGGAACAGCACCCCACCTATCTCATCATTTTCTCCTAGTTATCCAGTGCAGGAATTTAGGTGTCCAGAGAAGAACCAGTACAATCAACATCAATTCTATGCAGCTCCAGCTTATGCCCCTGAATTTCATCAAGAACATCCTCAGTCAAGTGCTCAGTCCACTCCTCTAGAAGAGCACTTGGGTAGTAGAATTTAAGAAGAAACAACAAGAGTTGATGGACCAGATAAATTCACAAATGATGCAACTGAATGAGAGTGTTTCACAAACAGCTACACCTGAGCCCCAGCATCAACCTCCAAGGGTTGTACTGATGGAGTTAAATCCTCCTGAAGAGCAAGCGCCCAAGTGAAAGTGCATGTGTTGCCCCATGCGTGGTTTTGGTAATTAATGACAATCCTTATGAACTAATGTTTGCATTGATATATCTTTATAGATCTTGTCCATGAAGAAGATTGGAGTTCATGTGCTGGACTCTAGAAGATAATATGATGAACCCAATGGGTTCATATGAAGAATGGTCATCTAGAGTTGAGCTTATTGCAAGCATGGCTTGAAAAAGAAGATTGAGTGAACATTCATGTTTATCTCCAAGCCATCATCTATATCAAGAGAAGAAGATGAAGTGCAAGTGGATACATGAAGACGGAGCTAAGCGAGGCTCTCCCATAATGGTGTATGGGGGAGTATTTGGAGAAGTCTTCATCAAGCATGTGCTAGCATGCACAATCAAGAAAGTGTTCCAACTTGAGAGTGTCAAGATCGTCATCATCTAACTCAAGTGGAATACGCAAGGCAAAGGTATGATCTTGATAGGGTTTCTATTTTACCGGTCTCATGGTGTTAGTGAGAGACCGGGTTATAGGATAGACGGCATACTATCAAGAGGGGCTCTCAAGTGAGTAACTTGATCGCATCTTTGTGGAGAGCTCAAACCTTTGCATACTTGCATATCATCTTTCTTGGTTCTTATTTGGCTTTTATCCATGTGAGAATTTAGAGCTCGTGTTCATCTCCATACCAATCTCTAGTTCATCAAAAACAGATTTCATAAATATCTTGTTGCGTTTTTGAGTTTGGAGTTTTTTCCGGTCGTTCTTTCTAGAGAGGTTTTACCTTTCTATATTTGGTTTTATCCTCCATCTTTGGATGATGTTTCTCTGCATGATCTTGTAAAGCTCTTCGTTGCGATTCCAACGAGCCCAAGATCATCGAAATCAGAGTCCGGATGAAAAAGTTATTGCCGTTTTCGCAGTTTTCAGAGGGGCGGAAGTTCCGGGTTTTTGACCGGAAATTCTGGCCCCCCGGAAGTTCCGGGCAAAGTTCCGGCAAAAGTTCCGGCCCAAGTCCAGTACCGCTTTTTAGCCGTTTTTCTGGGGTCCGGAAGTTATGGGACGGAAGTTCCGGCCCTGGGACCGGAAGTTCCGGCCTAAGTGTGGTTGCAACGGCTATTTTCGTGGGAGGGGCTATAAATACCCCTCCCCTTCTTCAACCTTGAGCTGCTGGTTTTTCTCTCTCTCTCTCTCCCACCATTGTTGACCTTGGAAAGCTTGCCCCTCTCCCAATTCCTCCCATGATTGTTGCATATCTTTGAGGGATTTGAGAGAGGAGATCTAGATCTACAATTCCACCAATCCATTCCTCCTCTAAGTGAGGGGAACCTAGTAGATCTTGATCTTGGAGTTCCATTTGTTGAGTTCTTCTTTGTTCTTCCTCTCTTCTCCCCCCATAAGTATTAGTTGCTTTTGGTGGGATTTGAGAGTGAAGGATTTGAGCACTTGTGCTCTTGCCATTGCTTTGTGCATTGGTTTGTGCTCTCCACGAGGATTCGTGGAAGTGAAAGTTTGTGAACTTGTTACTCTTGGCTCTTTGGACCCTAGACGCCTTTGTGGTGGTTGAGACCTCTTGTGGTCACTTGTAGCTGTTCGGGAGCCCCCAATCCAATTGTGGGTTGTGCCCCGGATCGTTGTTGTAAAGGCTCCGGAATCTGCCTTGAAGGTTTCCGATAGTGGAAGATGAACCAATCCTTTGTGGTGTGGTTCATCGGAGAATAGGGTGAGCCTTTGTGGCGTTGAGATCGACCTTTGTGTTGCCTCACACCTGTCCAACGAGACGTACTCCCCTAAAAAGGAGGAACTCGGGAATACATCATCGTCTTCGTGTGCCTCGGTTATTTCTATACCCGAGCTCTTTACTTATGCACTTTACATTGTGATAGACTTCGTGCTTGAAGTATTCTATATTGCTATCACTTTGTTGCTTGTCTTGCTTAGCATAAGTTGTTGGTGCACATAGGTGAGCCTAGTATATTTAGGTTGTTGGCTTGTTAATTTAAACACCTAATTTTATTCCGCAATTATCAAGCCTAAACCGGAAACGTTTTAATCGCCTATTCATCCCCCCTCCCCCTCTAGGCGACATCCTTGTCCTTTCAATTGGTATCAGATCCTCGGCTCTCTTTTTGGGCTTTACCGCCTAGAGAGTAAAGATGTCGCTTAGAGAATTAGTGCATGATCCCACTTTCATATTCGATAGCACAAATTATGATGTTTGGAAATCCACATCCTTAATCTTTTTAGGGCCATGGGTCCAAATTATATTAAGAGGATTGTAGATGTGAGTTTTTCTCCTCCAAAGGATTCCCAAGAATTATCTTTAGAGGATGAGGAAAATTCTCATCTCGATACTCTAGTTTCTAATGGTCTTACATGTGTTTTGAGCGATGTAGTTCTTGCTTCAATCATGCCTTTTCGGAACGCTCATGAGCTTTGGACCAAGCTTCAAGATATATATGAAGTGTCCAACATTATTGAGAATGATTGTTCTCCCTCCACCTCCGGCCGTGATGAGTTCACAACTCCTTCCACATCACCAACATGTGATTTGTCACAAGGTAATGATATGGTGAGTGGTGATAGAAATTGCTTTGTTGATGGTGAATATTCTATTGACTATACTTCATCTCTATCACATTGCAATGTTCTATCTTTAGACTTAAACTCTTCTAGCACCCTAAATGTCTTACATGCTAGTGTTGATAGTCCTTGCATATCATGCAATAGTTGCTTAACTAAATCTCATGATGATATGCTCTCTATGTCTTGTTGCCTTGATAAAAATGCTTCTAGTTCCTCTAGTATTTGTTTGGCTAACAATGTAGAGGAAACCGAACACTCCATGGAACAAGATATGGATTTATATGGTGCTTCAAGTAATTCTTCATCATCTTTGTCCACTACTCATTTTTGCCTTATGGCTAAGGATTCAAAGGTTTCTCCTACTTCGAATCCCAATATATCTCATGATGATGATGATGATGATGAGAAAATGACAACGATGCTTCCATTCATGAGATGGGTAAAATAGTTCTTTGTGCTCTTTCAAAGAATAACTTGCTAGTGATAACTTCTTAAAAATCATGAGTACCTTTGTTCACCGCAAGCTTACAATTGAGGTTTTGGAAACTCAATTGGGTGAGAAATGTGAAATTGAGAGAGAAGACTCTATTACAATAGCAACCTTGAAGACTTCCCTCGAGGAAGAGGAAGAGCTTAGGGCTTCTCTTGAAGAGAGGCTTGAGTCCCTTAATGAGTCAAATGATCCTATTATTGCTAAAATCATTAAGGAAAGAGATCATTCTACTGCTAAATATAAAGTGCTTAAAAAGGAAAAAGTTGAATTTGGTGTTGGCAATGCTAGACTAAGTGAGGACATAGAGAGACTTGACAAAGCTCACAAGGCTTTAGAAAGTGAACACTCTCTCCTTATCAAGTCTCATGATCAACTCCAAACTCAACTATCTAAGAATGATGAGCTTGCCAAGTTGTCTTCTTCTATTTCTAATATTGATGATGCTTGTGCTACTGATATGTCTCAAACGTATCTATAATTTTTGATGTTTCATGTTGATATTATACCAATTGTTACATGTTTTGCATCCACTTCATATCATTTTTATACATTTTTTGGGACTAACCTATTAACAAGATGCCACAGTGCCAGTTCCTATTTTCTGCTGTTTTGTATTCTAGAAAAGCTGTTCTGGAAATATTCTCGGAATTGGACGAAAATCAACGGAGCTCCCTATTTCACCGACACGTACACGGAGTCCAAAGGGGAGACGGAGGAGCGCCAGGAGGCGGCCACACAAGGGCTCGGCGCGGCCCCACCTCCTGCCGCGCCGAGGGTGCATGTGGGCCCCTCGGGTGCCCTTAGCCGCCGCACTTTCGCCTATTTATTCCCCCGACGCGAAAACCCTAAATACCCGAGTCATATTCCACGAAAAGTTCCAGAGGCGCCGCCGTCGTCAACCCTAGCTCGGGAGGGGTCTGAAGCTCTTCCCGGCACCCTGTCGGAGAGGAGAATCATCACCAGAGGGCTCTACATCGCCATGCCTGCCTCCGGAGTGATGCGTGAGTAGTTCATCTTTGGACTACGGGTACATAGCAGTAGCTAGATGGTTGTCTCTCCACTTTATGCTATCATGTTTAGATCTTGTGAGCTGCCTAACATGATCAAGATCATCTTATTGTAATGCTACATGTTGTGTTTGCTGGGATCCGATGAATATTGAATACTATGATCAAGTTGATTATTAATCTATGTTACATGTTATTTATGATCTTGCATGCTTTCCTTTACTAGTAGATGCTTTGGCCAAGTAGATGCTTGTAACTCCAAGAGTGAGTATTTATGCTAGATAGTGGGTTCAGTCTCCAGTAATCTGGGCGAGTGACATCAACGTCTAAGGTTGTGGATGTGATGTTGCCAATAGGGATAACCTAACAATGCTATGTCCACGGTCATATGTACTTGTTTACATTACGCACATTACTTAATGCGATTATCCGTTGCTTGCAACTTAATACCAACGGGGAACACGGATGTCAACCTGAAGGTGGATTATTAGTCATAGATGCGGTTGGATAACGGTCTATGTATCTTGTCGTAATGCCCAATTAAATATCATGGTAGTCATCTTGTCATATATATGCATTGTCATGCGCTCAATATTTTATCAATTGCCCAGCTGTAATTTGTTTACCCAACATGTCGTTTATCTTTATGGAGAGACACCACTAGTGAACTGTGGACCCCGGTCCATTCTTTTACACTAATAAAACCACCAACTGCAAACAATTGTTCTCTTTTACTTTCTGCAATTAAATATTATTTTCCACACCATACGTTTAATCCTTTGTTACAGCAAGCCGGGAAGATTGACAACCTTCCTGTTTCGTTGGGGGCAAAGTAGTTTGATTGTGTTGTGTGCAGGTTCCACGTCGGTCGCCGGATTCCCTGGTGTTGCGCCGTGCCATATTCCGCCACCAGCAACCTTCTGAAGTGTTCCTACTCCTACTGGTTCGATAACCTTGGTTTCATACTGAGGGAAAACTTGCTGCTGCACTGCTTCATACCTTCCTCTTGGGGTCTCCCAATGAACGTGTGATTTCACGTCATCAGGAACTAACTCCACTTCTTGTGAAGCATCTATTTTGAAGGAGAATGTTGAGCTAAGGTCTCAAGTTGAGTTGCTAACTAGCAAGTATAGGAAATTGGAAGAAAGTCATGAAAAGCTATCTAGCTCTAATGATGATCTTCTAGCATCCTATGCTAAGCTAAAGTTAGCTCATGAGGCTATTATGTCAAAGGTAACATCTAGTGAGCCTCATGTGGACAATGGCACAACTTCCTCTCACAATGCTTTATTGTCATGTGCTAGTCCTAGTAATTCTACATCACATACTATTGCTAAATCTTGTGATGAATTACCTTCCTTGCCTTGTTGCTCAAACAATGAAGCATCTACTTCCTCTAGTGTTTGTGTTGATACTAACCATGTAGAGGAATTAAAAGAGCTGGAGGCTCAAGTCACTTCTTTGAAGAAAGACTTGGAAAAGCGTTATGTTGGGAGGTCCACACTTGACAATGTGTTGAGTGTTCAAAGACGCCCCAATGACAAGAGTGGACTTGGATTCAACTCCAACAACAAGAACAAGTCCAAGCCTATCAAGAAGAACAAGGGCCAAGAACAAGTCAAGGATTCGGCCAAGATCGTTTGCTTCAAGTGCAAAGTTGAAGGGCACCATGTTAGATTTTGCCCTTTGAAGAAGAAGCATCTTAGTGAGAAGCAACAAGGAAAGAGGACACATGTTCAAACTCAAGTTCCTCAAGTTAAAGCAAGGCCTCTTCCCAAGTAGAATCAAGCTAACCCTTCTCAAGTCAAGACTCCAACTAAGAAGAAAGGAGGAAGCCAATGTTGCTACTTATGCCGTGAGAAAGGCCACTTTGCTTCTTCATGCACTAATGGTACCTTATCCAACCTTATTATTATTGATGATGTTTATTCTCTTCGGAAGGATAAGGTTGGCAATGTGTTTGCCAAATATGTTGGCACTCAAAGTGGTGTCAAGAAAAGAACCATTTGGGTTGCCAAGCCTATTGTGACTAACCTCTTAGGCCCCAACTTGGTTGGGGACCAACAAGCAAAAACTTAATCAATAGGTGATTTTGGAGGGCATTGGAGACTTGGCTACATCATGAAGAATTAAGGGATCTTCATCAATTATATTATATCAAGCCAAGTCATTTGGATTATATGGTTCTATCTCATATCCAATGTTCCTCCTTGCGGTAACTTTTATTTGAATCATATATACATTAAAAGTTGCTTGCACCCTTACATGTGTTAGGTTTTGTACCTTGCTAGTCTTTGTATGTGTTGTGCTCTCTACTTACTTATCTTGAGTAATCAAGTATGTGTATGTTGGTTTGCATACCATTTACTTGTGTTGAGCCTTATTGCTTTTATTTGATATCTTATCTTGTTGGCTCTCTTTTTTGAGAGATTAATGGACTATCCCATTTTGGGGGAGTGATATGCTTCGTGCACTTCACTATCCTAAAAATGTGTATACATGAGGAATATCACTTAGTGATCATATATCAATATCATCTACTCTCTATGTGGTATGTCATTCTCATGAGAAATTCAAATTCTATAATGTCCATTAATTATCTCTAATTGTTTTGTTTGCCTCGTGTTTAAAAAAAATGGATTATCACATTATGGGGGAGTAATAAGCTATGTGCATATTACAAGCCTAGAAAATGTGAACATGTGAGGTTTTGCCACCTAGAATTGATATTCTTCATTATCTTATTACTACGTGGCATGTTGCTCAAACAAGTTCCATCTTTGGTAAAATGATTTGTTTAAATCACTCTTTTGGATCTTGTTTGTGATGGACATTCTTGGTACGACTTTCCCTAAATTTGTTTGCATATATCTTGTTGGGAAACCGATTGCTTCAAGCTACTCTTTGTAGTTGCTTTGCATGATCGCGTGAATATTTGAAGCTATCAAGAATATCTATTTATCTAATCATGGCTTTTAAATCTTATCCTTTGCCATATGCTTATTTATTGTGAAATTGGTCTTCAATATCATTCCTATATACCACCGAGAAATATCTCTATATACTCCTTGTCCATGACAAGTGATACTCATATTTGTGGTGGAATTTGTGGACCATCTTCACTTTGGATCTTGCTTTGAATTGCCTTATTTTATTGCCAAGAATTTGTGTTGATCTAACTCTCTTTTGTCTTCCTTGCATCTTTTGGATCCTTGTTGCTCTACTCAAAATTTGTTTATGCTTTCTTGAGTTAAGAAAAGCAATGATCCCATTCTAGTGCATTTACATTCAAAGTCATACTTCTAGATAATGCACTATTATTGGGGAAGCTATCCTATATTGAGTAGAACATCATTCTTTAAATTGGCTTTATATCTTATTGATTTCTTTGAACATGACTAGTGGTTGGATAATATGTATGGAGAGTGATGATCCCATTTGTGTGCATTTTGTATTCAAATGCAAGATCACAAATAATGCACAAATCTTGGGGGAGCTATCCTATATGCTTTTGAACATTAGTCGTCTTCAATTGACATTTTATCCCGATGACGTGTCTCTTTGGAAGACAAACATTTCTCGTCTTGGTACTTTGTGCCATCATGAGAAGTGTAGAGGGTTTGGTTTATTCCTTGATGGCATTTTCATCAATTGGTAGCTTACTTTCATTTGGCATATTTTCAAAGTGGTATCTTCAATCATGTGTTGATTTGGGTTTTTGATATAATTTGGACAATTCTATTTCTTGTCACACTTGTATGTGCTTTCTTGGTTTAATTGGTGTTTTGTCCAATTTGTATCTCGTTTGGTTCTTGGAAGTCTTGTGCATGCATATTTACTATATGTATATCTTATGGCATGCTTACTTTCGTTGATCCAATATATAGGGTAAACTCCATCAAATCCTAAATAGCTAAGATGTGCATGAAATTCAATTTCATATCAATATGCACATATTTATGTGGAGTTTGTCCTATGTATTGTAGTTGCTCTAACTACTTTGGACCCAATGAGTTTGGGTAGCATTTTGTACTTGAATTTGTTTTAGGTACATTGGAGATGCATTGGAAGCTTGTCTCATTTACAAGGAAGGTGTTATCACCATGGGCTAATTGGAGCCAAGCTCGGATGATCGTGAACTCTTATCTTCTACATCACCAATGCTATCTCGGTAAGAAGTATCTCCTCATGCATACTTTACTAGCTTTCAACCTTGTGTAGGTTGTATCTTGGCATGAATCCCTTTAGTCGCAATTGATATGTTCTTGCAAAGCCTTTATCAAAACATCTTTATTGCAAATGTGAGCAAGCCGGGATGATTACATATCAAGGGGATTATACATAATCATTTTATTGATTCACCAATCCCAAATATGTTAATCTAGCATTTCTTCTCAAAGTCTCTCATATGCAATATTGATAATTTTGCAAATTCATTTTCCCTTTGTGATACTTGTTATCTTTCTCGGAGCATCTCAACTATCCTTTTTCCCATGTGGATATTTTTTATGCTATGAAGAGATTGTGTTGGAAGTTCATCTATATCCTTTCGATTAGAAAAGGTTGTCGAACCCACGAGGAGCTGAAGGTATTGATTAGTAAGAATGATAAATAAAACAATGAAAGATGCAAGTGTTTTTGGGATTTTTGGTTGTATAGTTGCAAGAAAGTAAAAATGCTGAATATAAATGATAGCAAGTAAAATGCTCTCAAAGAGAGAAAGCCCAATCCTCTATGTGGCAAGAGGACAAGCTCAAGTGATGTGTAACTTATATGTGGAAAACGTTCCCGAGAGCGGCATGGATACTGCTAGGCATAGAGATTTATTAAACAACACGTTGAATATCTTGTCAAGTTTTAATCTTCTTTGGACGGAGCCATTGTTAGGTATAGCTAAATAAATAAACAAAACCCCTTATGATGGATCATGTGGCCAAGTAAATGACTGCACAAGAATTATTAAGACATAAAGTCCCACCATAGCATTACACTCTAAGGTCCCCGATACTAATACCCTCATAATGCAACTTCATGACTCGGTCTCTGGTTTACATGTCCCCCCCCCCCCCCCCAAGTCTCCCTCAATTCATTACACTACGGTGTTCTCCTATGAGCCCATATAGGTGAAGTGTTGTGCAGTCGACGTTCGCACAACACCATCATAGAATCACATAAAAAGATAAACACTAGACAAAATACCAACACATGTCATATATAAATCATTGCCAATTCATCCTATGCCCTCAGGAACATACGGGAACTACTCACAACGTGCAAACATAATGATATTCAGTGGCATAAGTGGTACAACACAATCTGAAAATATAACTTCACCTCCAAATAATGACAAGTACTCAATCACAAACATGAATAGTAGCACAATACAAGTATCTAGGGTATAACAACTCTCAAACTACGAGGGGAACAGAGAGGATCACGGAGATGATGATGGAGATGGTGCTGGTTTTGGTGATGGTGATGATGTAGAGGCCTCCTACCACGCCAAGGAGGAGAGGTGATGACGATGACGATGATTTCCCCCTTCTCCGGAGCTCCGGAGCAGCAGGATCTGACCCCCTCGGAGGGAATCAGGAGTTTCGCCGCCGCCGCGGCCTCGGATGGACTTGGGAAAATTAGGGCGTTACTTTTCGGGCGAGACGAAGGCGTGCTAAAAAGCCCCGAGCGAGGAAGTGCCCGAGGCTCCAGTTAGTGGGCCCCACGTGGCCAAAGAATCTGGCCGCGTGGGCCCCCTCTTTTGGGCCTCGTGGCTCTCCTCCCTTCGATCTTCTTCCCACTGCTGTTCTCCCGATGAAAAACCAGCTGTGCAATTTTCCTTTTTCCATTTGGGTCCCTGTAGCTCCTGAAACATTAAAAACAAGAAAAAGGAGGTTTTCTGCCTCCCAGAAATTAAATACCAAAAATAGGGACTTTGTATGAAAGTCCCATAAATCATCTAAAACATGTAAAAACAATGATATAACAATGCCAATAACATTCTAATATGATAATATAAGTTGTATAAATGATGATATAAAATGCACGTATCAACTCCCCCAAGCTTAAACCTTTACTCGTCCTCGAGTAAGTAAGGACATAGATCATTACATGTATCAATGGACTTATGGTTGATAAATAAATACGAGCATTGTATCATCATCATATTCAATTGCAATGAAAGATTAATGAACTAAAACTCATACACATGAGGGCAACATAAGTAGAAGATCTAGCAATCACTCCTTACTTTTGAAGGCAAATAACCATTGTATGTTGGACAATTGAATCATACTCTTTTTCACATGCTTTTGCTCTTTATGGCAAGCATTACAATATTTTATACTTTGCTGAAATTTAAAGACAAGATAAACTCTCATTGGATAACAAGTTTAAAGAAGACAAATGAAAGATAGATATAAGATTGTTTACAATCTTGCTTCACTAGTAACTAGTGCAAACTTTAGTCATGGATATTTCAATCAAGTTCCTATGCTCTATACAACCTTTATCTTACACTTTCCATGGCTAACTGAATTTTCAGGTGCCTTCCTTTTCATTCACTTTCCAAGAGCATAAGTATTGAAATATCCATGATTCATTAATTTGCTCAAAAGATACTAGATTCTAACAAGAGTGTTTCATATCCTTTTCATTAACCCTTCCTAACTTTTTATTCCACAAGACTATATCTCAACCTTAAACTATTAATTTTCAAGTCATATGACTCCTTCTCTTTACTTATTTTATAATGAGGTAATTCTACAATTGTCCAACACACTCAAGTTAATTAAATTCAAGGCAAGATGTGACTGAAACTTCTAAATATGCCACGCTCATTTGCATGAGTGTTACCCATAAATCTCCAAACAAGAGAATCATGGATGACACCATACTTTAATATTCATTGATAAACCACAAGATAGGGATACATGATAATGCTCCATGAGCTCACACACGCCTAAGAGAGATTGATAACTAAACGATAAAAGCAAAACACAACATTACTAGATAGATATGATAAACTAGTAAAGATAAAGGCTAGGTTGAACTCCCCCAAGCTTGACGTTTTGCTAGAGCCTCTTTATTTCTCTTCCTTCTTGTCCTCATAATAATTATCTTCAAGTTCTCCAATGATGCTCATCATAAGATTGTAGGCTTCCTCAAACTTGCTTGCAGCTTTTCCCAGTTTCTCCATGAGATTCTTCTCCACCGTCTTCTTGCTAGGCTTCCACTCCGGGCTTGGTACTTTTACATTTGGGATCTTACAATCCCATTCATCAGGATAGTTCTCTTGGGTGGCACGCTTGAATTCCCTGTCAATAAGAGCAGAAAGCACGTTTTTGCTAGCAAGTGCGTGCCTAGGAGCCTTCCCTCCTTTGCTCATGCGCGCCGTCTGCCTCTTTTTTCCAAGAGACACGTCCACCTTCACACCAGCAACGGAGATAGGAGAAGGTGGTGTGACGAGGTGTGGACTCGGCAAATCCCTGGGTCGCGTACCCCGGGTTGATTGAGGGGGAGAGAGATGAGCGCTGGTGATCACGACGGCTGACAAGCAAGGCGTTTACCCAGGTTCAGGCTCCCGGAGGATAACACCCTACTTCCTGCTTGTCTAGTATTGAATGGCGAGTTGTGGCTACAATGGCGAGATGGCAATCTCGCTAGGGTTTGTGGTGGCGGCTATGAGCGTACCCTAGACGAAGGACCCTCCTAGCCTTTATATGGTAGGCTAGGTCTCAGGTGAACGGTGCCGATGGCGCTTACAAGATGATAGGAGTCGCATGACCTATCCGTCGACTATCTTGGGCCGCACGTCGTCCTCCTTGGGCCTTCCTTGGGCCCTCGTCATAAGGCTGACAGGCTTGGCGTGACCCAGGTGTCCCCACCGTGGGACAGTCGAAGAGTGACCCCACGACAGGAGCCCCCGAGTGCTTAGCCGAATCGTAGAATCGGGTAAAGGACTCCTTCCTCCTGGGCACGCCGTCGGATTCCTGAAAGGAACAAGTAAAATTAGTCGACTCCGGCCGTTCAGGGCTTACGGAGGATTCTTCAGTCGAACCGTCGACTGCAGGGTAAAATACTGCGAGTACAGCCTTAGTCGGTGATTTTTCGACTGCTATTGTTCTGAGTCACTAGGGAGCGCGAACAGCGCTCCCGATGGGAGTAGCCCCC
The DNA here is from genome assembly GCA_947311845.1 of Poa pratensis. Lineage (NCBI taxonomy): Eukaryota > Viridiplantae > Streptophyta > Magnoliopsida > Poales > Poaceae > Poa > Poa pratensis. Next base: position 47,271,758 of record CAMZMU010000064.1, read on the forward strand.
GAGATTAAGCTGAATTGCTTGCAATTGAGGTTAAACTCAATTTTTCTTCAGTCGAAAAGCCCGCTCCCGATGGGAGTAAAGAAAGGACTCGACCTGTTGGAGTCGTGACTGGCTTTGCCTGACTTACTGTTTATTCGGCCGGTTTGGCTTACTGCACGAGTTTGTTTAGCTCTTGGAGCTTACTGAATCTTCTTGCACTCGAATGAACTGTTCGAGTTCTCAATCAGCCTGTTGGCTTACTTCCTACGCCTTCGCGGTTGTCGTGGGGTTAACACGGCAGATGTTACCATAGGGTAACTTGTATGTTGGGGCAAGGCGCCTTGGTCCTTCAGGAGATTGTCACGCTCTTTGGGGAAAAAGGATTTACCCAGGTTCAGCCTCTCCATTGGAGATAAAGACCTACTTCCTGCTTCTATGTTATTGATCTCAAGGTCTCAATAACTCGGCTACGACAACAGAGCCGGGTTACGAGACAGGTTACAAGGGTTTCGCTTGATAGCGGTGATATCGAACTAGGGTTGAAACTTATGACTTGAGACTTAGAACCTCCCCTATCTATGTTCTGGGAGCCCGTTTATATAGAGGCCGGGTCTCCCGAACTTACAATGAATACCGAGTTACATACGAGCACGGAGTCCTACTCTAGGTTCTTCTAGACCTTCCGTAGCCTCCAAGTCACCCGGTTTCTTCCTTCACTCGGACTCCAGTTCTTCCAGGTCCTTCCTTCTAGAAACGAGTCATGTTAAGCCTATTGGCCCAACTATAACCCGGCCCATATCTTGTACACTTCACTCGGACCAGATCTTGGACCGTCCGACTGATTATTCCTTGGTCATGAGTATACCGGGTTATTATCCCCCCAACAGTAGTCCCCAAGTTTGACTTGCATAAGCTCATCTGTTGCTTCACTTGATACTCTTAATCTTGATTTAATTACTCGAGGGTAGCTGCTGATGAGATTATCCGAGTTAAACTCCTGAAAACAAAATAAAAAGCATTAACACTGAATGGCCGGGTTATGTTTCAGACCAGCTCCTTTTGGCGGTTCTCTTTATAACCCGGCATTTCTCTCGTACTCAACTCTCTGCAGTCAACGACCAAGAGACATTCTCTGACAGATTCTCTCGTATCTTTGACCTATGGTCAACCAGAACCTTATCTCCTCGTTTTTCACGCTCCTAGGGTTTCACCCTGGGCTATAAATAGTGGACCACGGTAAAAGGGTTTCAATTTCCCCATTCACCGCGCCCTTCATCTTCAACCTCCCGTTTTCTCTCTCCTCGAGCTAGGGTTAGGGTTCCTCCAAGCTTGCCGCACCGCCGCGGGTCATCGGAGCCCTGCATTGCCACAGCTAATCACCGAGAAATCAGCTCCGCACCAGATCTCCACAAGCTCCGGTAAGTATTTCATTCCCGCATTTGGTTTCCATCTAGATCTTGTTTTGTTCATCCTTGAACTGTTCTTGAGCTCGGTTCTTCTTTTCTTTTCTTTTCTTGTTATTTTCTAGATCTTTAGATCTCATGGCACCCAAAGATCCGAGGAAGCTGAAGGCCAAGGCCGGTGATGGCGCCACCGCATCGGCATCAAAGAAGATCAAAAAGACCACCAAGCGCAAATCCGGGATTACGGCCAACTGGGCCAAATCCATGGCTACACAGACCAAGCTGGAAGAACTGGCAGAGGCCGGTGTTCTTCCTCTTCAGTCGGAGATCGATTGGAGAGGGACTGAAGAGGAGACACGGCCTCCCCCCAGGAAGGTGAAGTTATCTGTTTTCTTGAACATGTCACCCGGGGTTTTCGTCCCCCGGGTCATCCTTTCTTTAGGGATCTTCTTCGTCACTACGGCCTCCGGGTCTTCGATCTCGGACCCAATTCCATCTTGAACATTAGTAATTACATAGTTCTTTGTGAATCATACTTATGCACTCCTCCCAGCTTAGCTCTTTTTCTGGAGCTATTCTTGTGCAAACCTCAGCGTGAGCACAAGAATGGCCCCTCTTGGTCTGTGGCGGTGTTTCTATTCAACGCCGCAAAGGTTCTGCCATGCCTTCTCTAGAACTTCATACCCACGTGAAGCATTGGCAAAAATCATACTTTTACTGTAAAGCCAAATACCTGCCGGTGAACACCCTTTACCGGGTTATTCGGTCGAACCCCTCACTCTCAACAACAACATGAAATCCTTTGCCTCTGACACTGAGAGAGAAGCTATCCAGCCTCTTCTCAAGAAGATCTCGGTTCTTGTTACGCACGGTCTCCGTGGAACTGATCTGATCAAAACGTGGATGGGTTGGCGAATTCAGCCCAACAGTATCCGCAAGAAGCTTCTTTGCGATTACTCGGGCCATCTGACTGATTCCCTCCGTTACTCGGAGAAGTCCTACCCAAACACTGCTCTGAACAAGGCTATCAAGGCCTTCCTTGCTGAAAAGGTCGAGACGATCAAAGAAAATGGCCTTCTGCCATTCAGTAAGAATAATCCGGCACCACCAGTAAGTACCGACTGATAAAAATCTCAATAACGTATTCTTTTCTCAATTGTATACTGATTACTTTGCTTCTACTTTTTCACTAGGAATCTGATGACTGGTGGCAAGTTGAAACTCCCCCTGCCACTCCTGAGGCAGATGATGATGAAGATGATGACGAGGCTCAGTCCTCGAGTGAAGAAGAAGAAGAAGAAGAAGAAAAAGAAAAGGAAGAAGAAGAAGGTGAACTCGACTCCCTTGGCCACTTCTTCACAAGCTTAATTGAGAACGAATCTCAACCCAATTTATCCACTGATGCCCACTTTATAATACCAGAACCGGCTGAAAAGGCAGCCACCCCTTCACCCGGCCATAGCTCTGAAGCTACTGAATCTGCTGCTACCGGGAAAAGGAAGGCTCGCACCATCTGTGCCAAGGTGCCATATTCTCGCATATCCATAGAACCATATTCTTATCCTGCTATGCAAAAACTCAACCAAACTCTTCTTCAAAAATCTTCGCAGAATTCTGCTGAACCCTCTCTCAAGAGGAGAGCTACTCGGACCTCCCCTGGTGAGGATCCTCTTAACCCGGGAATCCCAAACATTCCCTCTCCACGCCGTCCTGGTACTTCCTTTTCCAACTTCGAACCACAAAAACATCCCTCTGATAGTTATCCTTTAGCTGGTCAAATCCGAGTTTCTAAATCATACTCCCTTACAGCTTCTTCAGGCTCCAGCAATGACCTCCCCCGTGACTTTCAAGTCAATACCGGGTAATACATATAACCTTCTATTACTTGTACTTATCAACTTTGCTTTCTTTACTCTTTCTTATATTACTTTCATACTTGCAATTTCAGGGCAAAGCTACTCTTAGTGGCGATCCAAGCCCTCCCATTGCTGAAGAGGATAACTTGGAGATACCCCTGAAAAACATGCTGAGCCGACTGATAAGGAGCAGACAACTGACCAGAGGAATGTTTCTCCTCCTCCTGCTGAAAAACCGACTGATCCAGAAGTCGTGATCACAGGAGCTTGCTTTACTGAGAAGGTCTCTCCCCTCAAAACTGCAACCAAGTTTGTTGCCCCTGAAGAAAAGTCGAAGCCGACTGATAAAGGCGAAGGCTCCACTGTGCCACAATATGGCCATACAAACTTTGAAATCTGTTGACTGAGTACAACACATATAAACTTGCTGAGGGCAAACTTGTGGATTCACTTGTCCAAGAACATCAGGTACATATCTTTCCTCTTCATATCTTATATACCAAACCAGTCCCCAAGTATCGAGTAAACTGTCCTCAGTCACTCGGTACTTGAAAATATACTCTTTCTGCCATTATTTTGAAAACTTCAGAATATCCCAGTCCCCAAGTTCCGAGTTATCTGTCTACGATAACATGGAACTTGTTTTACTTTCTGATTTCAAATCCTCATTAATTCTGCCTTTCACCATAACAATACTTTCAAATCCTCATTAATTCTGCTTTCACCATAACAATACTTTCAAATCCTCATAACCCCCAAGTTCCGGGTAATATGTTCACATTTATCTGGAACTTTGAAAATGTATACTGAATAACTTGTAAAACTTAAAAGACATACCAGTCCCCAAGTGCCGAGTGATCTGCTCTTCAGTCACTCGGAACTTGTATAAATACTCTGCCTGCATATAATTTACTGTCAACTTACTCTTTCTTTCAATTGCCGACTGAAATATATTCAGTCCCCATGTTTCTAACTTGCTATTCTTTTTTCAGAGATATGTGTCCCATAATGACCAAATACTTGCCAAGACCAACCAACTCCTTGAAGTTGAAACCAAGCTGCGCAAGGAAACTGAAGTTCATGCTTCAGACTTGGAGAAAACAATTGAATCTCTAACTGCAGAGAACACCAAACTGAAAAGGAGTTGGAAGAGGCTGGAGATAAGTACAAGGTCTGCTATGACAAGATGGTCAGTGTCCAGAAATACTTGGACACCCTGAAAGACCATATCAAGGATATCCTCAATCCACTCATTGGTAAGCACCACTTCTTTTCACTTTTTCTTCTTTACTCGGCTTTCACATACTAACCCACATCATACTTTTCAGGCGAACAGAATGCTGCCATCAGGAGATCATATCCAGAGAAGTTGAACTGCTTGAACACCATCATCCGGCAGTTCCAGTTTGGCACTGCTGAGATCATGAAGCGTGTTAAGAGCAACTGTGCTCCTCCCCAAGTGATATATGAGTCCCTGCATCAGCTTTCCACGATCCCCGAGTGGTTAGACCTCTGGACGCGCTCAGCATGCCGGGTTGGCGCAATGCGCAGCTTAGCTCTTGCCAAAGCTTACAACCCACGCCTTAACCCGGCTCCTTTTGTCAAAGGATTCCTCAGTACAACGCTGATGGCACCAAGTTTGGAGGAAAAGATTTCAAGGAAATTTCTGCCCAAACCCGGCCTATTGCTTGCAAAATAGCTGAGGGCCTCAATCTGTCGGTTTTCCAAGATGCAGTGGATGAGAACAACACTCCAATCCCCACTCCTGAACCCAAGCATTTTGATCTACTGGCCAAGCTGAGAGACTCCATTGCAAAGATGAAGAAAGCTGCAGCGCCAAGTACCTCTACTCCAGTTGTCCCTGCACCCAGCCGTGCCCCACTACGCCAATCATGGAAAAGCCGGCTGATGTTGCTAAGGAACTGCAGAAGATCAAGGCACTGCACCGACTGATTCCCAGGCCAAAGCTCCTGAAGATAACCCGGCTTCTGCCGAAGCTGAAGCTGCCAAGGGAACCTCAACCGATAACCCGGCTATCTGAGCCAGCTTTCCTGCTTCACCTTTTCCTGCAAAACAATTATTCGGCCAATGGGCATTGTAATATGCTCTGAAATACTTTGCCTTTTATTTGATGGTGCGTCTGTGCACTATATGAAATACTCAATATTTTGTAATAACTTATACTTTTTATGGTTTAGATGACCCTTTTGGTTTATCTTTAGCTTCTTATCAGTCGGTTTTCACATGACTTTCTCAGTTGCTACTTTTTCCTTTGCTAAAACAGGGTCAAACTAAGTCCCAGCATGGGCATCATAGTTGATTGAATTAACAAGTAAGCAATCTGGTCATAAAATTGTGAGTAACATCAAACTGATAGGCAAGTTTAACCAAGAACAAAATTAAGGCTTAAAAGCCGGTCTTAGGATTAAAACTTATGAACTTATAATTCATAAGTCCCCAAGCCCTGGATCAATGTTTACAAGTAAAGGCTTAAACTATGCATCATTACCCCATTGACCTCAAAACATCTCTATGCGTGCTCTCTTGGGCAACAGCTATAGGACTTTTTGCTAAGCACTCCTTTGGGCAAAGCTTTATAAACATAATCTATGCATAAAAAGTAAAACAGTAGAAAAGATTTCTTCTCAAATTCTTCTTTATTAAAGATACACCAGCAAGCCGCCTCATTAAAAACCTTCCAGTCCCCTTAGGTACCCTGGTAAGGAAAAGAGCGCGTCTGAAACCTGCTGGGGGTTACATCGTTGTTACATAACTCGGCCTAGGTTCATGTTCACTAGGTATAATATGGGCGAAGATGAGCAATGTTCCACGGCCGCTTCGTCTCTTCCATAGGAAGGATAGCATGGTCCGTGTTGTTCTCTTCACCTTTCTCTCTCACATCTATCAGATAATATGAACCATTGTGCAATTTCCGACTGATAAGGAACGGCCCTTCCCATGGAGGAGTTAGCTTGTGCATCCCTGACTGATTCTGTCTGAGCCGTAAAACTAAATCTCCTTCCTGGAAAGTTCTTGATCTTACTCGGCGACTATGATAACGCCGCAAATCCTGCTGATAAACTGCGGACCGTTCCAATGCTAACTCACGCTCCTCTTCAAGGGCATCAATCGAATCCTCCCTTGCAATTGCATTGCTTGACTCCACATACGCCGCCACTCTTGGCGAGTCATGGACTATATCACTCGGTAACACTGCTTCTGCTCCATACACCAGAAAGAACGGTGTACGTTTGGTTGATCTATTCGGGGTTGTATTGATCCCCCAAACCACTGCGGTAACTCTTTCACCCAAGCTCCATACGCCTTTTCAATCGGAACTCGAAGTCTTGGTTTGATTCCTTTCAATATTTCCTGATTACTCCTTTCTACCTGCCCGTTGGCCTGTGGATGTGCCACCGAAGCAAGGTCTAATCTGATTCCCTTCTCTTTGCAGAATATCTCTGTTTCACCGAGTGACATGTTGGTCCCATTATCTGTGATGATACTGTGAGGATAACCAAACCGACTGATAATTTTCTTCAGAAACGTGACAACTTTGGAAGCATCACAACTTGTAACTGGCTCCACTTCAACCCACTTAGTGAACTTATCAACAGCCACCAAGAGATGAGTTTTCTTGCACGATGTCATCTGAAAGGGCCCCATCATATCAAGACCCCAAACTGCAAACGGCCAAGTGATTGGTATTGTCCTCAATTCTGAGCTGGCACATGCTCCTGTCTTGCATATCTTTGACATCCATCACATGCCCTAACAATCTGCTCTGCATCCTTGAAAGCTGTAGCCAAAAGAATCCATGCCTAAATGCCTTGGCCACCAGAGACCTAGATGAAGCATGATGACCACAGTCCCCAGCATGTATCTCTTGCAAAATTTGCCTTCCTTCGACTGATGAAACACATCGCTGATAAACTCCAGAAACACTGCGCTTGTACAACTCACCATCAATTACTGCATAGCCGAGTGATCTTCTAACAATTTGTCGCGCCATAACTTCATTACTCGGCAAAATCTTCCTTATCATATAATCCAGATATGGTTCAGTCCACTCAGGAATCTCATGCAACGCTGCTACTAACTCGGAATCTTGATCTGGACTTTCATCTTCCTCTTCACCCGGAAGTTGGACTGATGGCTTCCATAACTCGTCCAGGAACACATTTGGTGGAACTGGCTCTCTACGTGATCCCAATCTTGACAAAGCATCTGCTGCCTCGTTTTTCCTTCTATCAATATGATCCACCTGGAATCCTGAAAAGAATCCAGCTGCTTCATCAACAGCCCTTCTGTAAGCCGCCATCTTCTCATCTTTCCTGTCCCAAGTCCCAGAAACTTGCTGCGCTACAAGATCCGAGTCACCGAAACACATAATCCTTTTGATGTTCATCTCCTTGGCAATGCGCAAACCATGTAACAAAGCTTCATACTCAGCAATATTATTGGTGCAATCGAAGTGAATCTGAAGAACATAACTCATCTTATCCCCTTTGGGTGAAGTGAGAACCACTCCTGCTCCTGATCCCTCATACTGCTTGGATCCATCAAAATGCATAACCCATGACTTATAACTCGGCGCCTTGGGTGGTGCCGTGCTTAACTCGGTCCAATCATTGACAAAATCAATCAAGGCTTGTGACTTAATCGCTGTGCGAGGCTCATACTTGATGTGATAATCACCCATCTCAATCGCCCACTTGGCAATTCTTCCAGTAGCTTCAGTATTGCACACAATGTCTGCCAATGGTGCTCCACTTACCACTGTAATGGGGTGTTCTTGAAAGTAATGCTTCAACTTCCGACTGGCCATGAAAACGCCAAAAACTAACTTCTGCCACTGGGGATACCTCTGTTTAGCCGGAGTCAAAACCTCACTGACATAATAAACCGGCCTTTGAACCAGATGCTCCTTTCCTTCTTCCTTTCGCTCTACCACAATAACTACACTAACTGCTCGGGAATTCGCAGCTATGTACAACAGCATGGGCTCCTTTGGAGCTGGAGCAGCTAAGATTGGTGCTTTCGATAATGTTTCCTTCAATGCCTCCAGGGCTTTATCAGCTTCCTCATCCCAAACAAATTTATCTGACTTCCTCAAGAGTCGGTATAAAGGAATTGCTTTCTCTCCCAGTCGGGATATGAACCTACTCAACGCAGCCACGCAGCCCGTGATCTTCTGGACTTCCTTCAATTCAGTCGGCTTTCCCAACCTATTGATTGCTGCTATCTTTTCCGGGTTTGCTTCAATCCCACGCTCGGACACAATAAAGCCGAGTAATTTCCTGATGGAACTCCAAACACACACTTTTTTGGGTTAAGCTTCATCTGAAACCTCCTTAAGTTAGCAAAAGTTTCTCTCAAATCATCGATAAATGTCTCAGCCTTCTTTGTCTTGATCACCACATCATCAACATACGCATGCACGTTCCGATCTATCTGCTTCTCAAAACAACTCTGGATGCACCTCTGATAAGTTGCTCCAGCATTTTCAGTCCAAATGTCATGTTCTTGTAACAAAAAGCTCCAAATGGGGTGATAAATGATGTCTTCTCCCAATCTCCTCTGCAAGCTTGATTTGATGGTATCCTGAATATGCATCCAGGAAACACAAAAGATCACTACCTGCCACAGCATCTATGATTTGATCAATCCTTGGTAACGCAAACGGATCCTTCGGACAATGCTTGTTCAAACTTGTGAAATCAATACACATCCTCCACTCATTGTTCTTTTTCAACACTAAAACCGGGTTAGCCAACCACTTTGGATGTAACACTTCCATAATGAATCCTGCGGCGAGTAAACGAGCTATCTCTTCTCCTACAATCCTTCTTCTTTCCTCATTCAATCTGCGCAATCCCTGTTTAATCGGTCTTGCTTTAGGATCAACATGTAAGCGGTGCTCAGCGAATTCAGTCGGTATGCCTGGCATGTCACTAGGTTTCCATGCAAAGACATCCCGATTCTCACGGATGAATTCGATGAGCGCGCTTTCCTATTTGTCAGTCAGATTTGACCCGATAGAGAACTGCTTGGACGAATCACCCGGCACGAAGTCAATCATCTTGGTATCCTGAGCCGCTTTGAATTTCGCCCTCTCTTCGGTCATTGGTTTCTTCAAAATTGTCCCATCATCCGGATTTGTGGTAGCTTTGTAGTAATTCAACTCCTCTTCCGCACAGGCTTGTTCTGCCATAACAGCATCACCTTGCTCACATTGTAACGCCAACTCACGACTGCCATTGACTGTGATAATACCTTTTGGACCTGGCATCTTCATCTTTAAGTACACATAACACGGCCTCGCCATGAATCTAGCAAAAACGTTACGGCCAAAGAGAGCATGATAGGGCTCTTCAATTTGACCACCTCAAAACAAATCATCTCAGACCTGAAATTATCCTTTGATTCTCCAAACGCGACCTCCAATGTTATTGTTCCCTCTGGTCTTGCTGACTTTCCAGGACAATACCATGAAAGATAGTACCAGAAGGGTGAAGCTGCTTGGCTGTGAAACCCATCCGGATGAATGTATCCCAATACAGAATGTTGATGCTACTACCTCCATCCATAAGAACCTTGTGTAAAATATAACCCGAAACCTGAGGTGCAACAACTAAAGCCAACGCTCCAGGTGCATCCACTCGGTCCGGGTGATCCTCTCTAGACCAAGTGATCGGATACTCGGACCACTTCAAATATCTCGGAACCGCGGGAAGAACGGCGTTGACAGCTCTTCTTCAATTTCTGATCTCTCCGACAAGTGCTGGAAACTGTAATATGATACTGTCCTCGATTTAACTCTTTGGGGTTTTGCTGGAAACCTAACCCGGCTGGTCCATTATCCGGGCCGGGTGGTCCTCCATTATTTCCTCCAGCTTGTGGTCCGTGGGCCGGGTTATTTCCATTACCCGGCCTCGGACCGTTTCCTCCCATGTTCATCCTGGCAAACTCCTCGTTCTTCCATCTCTGAAGATCAACACACTGGGCCAAAGAGTGATTTGCCGGTTTACCGTTCCTACTATGACGTGGACACGGCATGTTGAATGCTTCCTGGGGGTTAGCCGGTCCTCGGAAATTTCCCCTGTAATTGCCATTGTTGTTATTGCCTCGATAATTGTCATCTCGCCGCTGAAACTTGTTATACCCGGTGTTTGTGTTTGCCACCAAGTCTGAACCACCATCATGCTGCCTTTTGGAGTTATTCCCATTGTTACCATTGTGATTATTGTTCCCATTGTTGTTGTTACCGTTGTTGTTTGGTTCTTTCCTCCGTTGTTGACGTTTCCTTTTCCCTTATCTTCATCATCATCCCGGGTCTTGTCTGTGGATGCGTGCTTATGAGCCGCTTCCATCAGCTGTCCCATGGTGATGGTTTCTGCTTCGCCAGTGGCCCTCAGTCGACCCATCTTCTGAATTACCGGGTCATATCTGCAGGTTTTCTCCATCGACGACACGGCCGCAGCTGGTGTAATTCCCTTTGATGAGTGAATGATGGCTGTGACCCGGCGCATCTGATCGGAAACATCGCTCCAAATCTTCTATAGTGAACAACTTCTCACACGTGCCCTTGAAATTCTTGACAAATAATGCCTTCAACTCATCCCAAGAATTGATAGATTTCTCGGGTAATCCATTGAACCATAACTTTGCTGCTCCTTCACTCATCATCAGGTACATGTATCTCGCGCACAAGTTGGCGGTGGCATTGCGAATACTCATCGCCATCTCGTAACTGCTGAGCCATGTTTCTGGATCCATGCTGGGGTCATAATTTGTCACCTTGCTTGGCTCTTTAAACTTCTCGGGAAAAGGTTCGCTCTTAATAGCATCTGAAAGACATTTAGTTCCAACCGGGTTAAGTAATGAAGAAACTAACGGCAAACCTGACCCGGTATTTGGTGCGTGGCCCATCACTCCTGCTTCAGGTTGTCCTCCGGCTCCTCCGGCGACACCTAAAGCCGGGTTTGCGCTCGCCGCACGCCGTGCTCTTGAACTGTTGACAATTGCTTGGGCCACAGACTGGGCCGGGGCCGGCTGATGCGGCCTCGGCCGGTGATTCTGGGCTGGCCTCTGCTGATGTCCCGAACGCTGAGGCTGCGGCGCCGGGTGACCTTGATTCTGCTGTCCGTTCCTGACGCCTGATCCGGCTGGCCTTGGTGTTTCTCCGTGATGACTCCGGTTAGCTCGGCTATTGTATGGTGTTGAATGTAACGCTCCACTCTTATCCGGCATGTTTCCCTGCTGCGTGATCGCAGTTTTCAACATCTCAATTGCCCTGCGCGCTTCGTCTCCCTGTGGTGATTGATCAATCGGCATGCGGCATAATGCTAATGTTGCTGCGTACACGTTATCAGCCGGATTTGAGTAGTGACCCTGGGCGTGTGGAACCGATCTGCTGGTGGTGGCATATCACCCGCAGCCGCTGTGTTCTGATTTTGCTGAGCTCCGGCCCGAGTGTTGGGTGGCACCCCGTTTCCTCCCTGATTTGCTCTAACCATGATTCCATGCCCAATTCCAACCGGCTCTGGCTCAGGCCGAGTGACATTGGGAGCTCCGTTTGGTGATGCAAAGTTCAATCTCGTTGGATCTAAAGTCATGCCTGGCATCACCCGGGTTTCGTGCCTCCTCCGATGTACTGCTGTAAGATCTTCATGGCGATTCTGCACTGTTATCCTTTCTTGCTCCACACGGGCTCGATCCCGTTCTATCTCTTGTTGCTCATCGTACATGCGCTGCTGCTCCGCCAATAAAGCCTTCTGTTGATTCTCCAGCGTGATTCGTAACGTATCCAATTGCTGCGCCCGGGTTGCTGCGTTATCTGGTGTGATTGGGGTTGTAACTATTGCTGCGTCAAAGTCCAAGGGCCTAAAAACTGGTGGGATTTCCATCACAACCGGCTGTCCCGAGCCTTCACCCGGTTGAAACGTTGTGAGACGCTGAATTCTTTCTCTGTTTTCTCTGGCCGCTCGCGTGGCATCGTCCTCGCTCACTGAAGTTTCTGTCCATCATTGTGATTCCTCAGAGTATACACCATCGCATGCTTCATGGTCCTTGGCTCCGACTCATAATCTTCCTCATCAGCCACATACCCAAATCTCTCGTCAAACAACGGTAAGATCGATTCAGTATCTGTATCCAAATCTTCCTCACGTCGGTACTCCGGCTCGCAAGCCCGGATGTCCGACTGATGTTCGAAACCTCCTGTTCCGACTGATTCTTCTCCATCAGATTGGACGATGGTGGCTGCCCCTGAAACGGAGTCGCACATAACCTCGTCATCAAATTGCTGAATTGCATTAACCATACCTACGAAGACGTGGATCCGACCGAACGGGATCACCCGGCCGGTATCCAGCAGATCTGCTTCTTCTTCCAGCCGGAATCGTCGACGATGCGATTTCCGCGCTGATCCATCCTGACTTCGCCGATCGCGAGGTTCTCCATCCCTCGCAGAGCTTCTCCCTTGATGAGGACAGCTTTGGTCGCAGGCCCCACGGTGGGCGCCAACTGTCGTGGGGTTAACACGGCAGATGTTACCATAGGGTAACTTGTATGTTGGGGCAAGGCGCCTTGGTCCTTCAGGAGATTGTCACGCTCGTTGGGGAAAAAGGGTTTACCCAGGTTCAGCCTCTCCATTGGAGATAAAGACCTACTTCCTGCTTCTATGTTATTGATCTCAAGGTCTCGATAACTCGGCTACGACAACAGAGCCGGGTTACGAGACAGGTTACAAGGGTTTCGCTTGATAGCGGTGATATCGAACTAGGGTTGAAACTTATGACTTGAGACTTAGAACTCTATCTATGTTCTGGGAGCCCGTTTATATAGAGCCGGGTCTCCCGAACTTACAATGAATACCGAGTTACATACGAGCACGGAGTCCTACTCTAGGTTCTTCTAGACCTTCCGTAGCCTCCAAGTCACCCGGTTTCTTCCTTCACTCGGACTCCAGTTCTTCTAGGTCCTTCCTTCTAGACGAGTCATGTTAGGCCTATTGGCCCAACTATAACCCGGCCCATATCTTGTACACTTCACTCGGACCAGATCTTGGACCGTCCGACTGATTATTCCTTGGTCATGAGTATACCGGGTTATTATCCCCCCAACAGCGGTTGACGTCAGCGCTGACGTTTTTGGCGCACTCTGTGTCCGATGGGACGTGACAGTGCGGTCCCACTGTCAGTATTGACTGGAGACAGCGGTTGCCGCTTTATACTGACCGTTGGGCGCGAAAATTTCGCGGTGTGATGATGGCGCTTTGATTCCCGTGCGTAGTGGGCGGCGTGGCCGGCGACGGTTCTATCTCCGCGCGACACGTGGACGGCCAGATGATGTTGTGGGTGTCGGTTTCGCTGAGGACGGCCTGGATTAACTGGCCACGCGGTATATATTTTTTACCACGGGCGCGAACAGTTCATTCCATCCCCATTCTGCCATCGTCTCCGCTGCTTGCTCTCCGCCATTGTTGTTCTTTTTGCCGGTTTCTTTCTCCGCCCTCCATGAGCAAGGCCGCGATGAAGAGGGGGAAGCCTGCTGCTGGCGCCGTCGCCACGCCGAGGCGAGCGTGATGAAGAAGCCCGACGGCGACTGGGTGAAATCGTCGGTGAAGAAGGCCGACCTCGAGGCCCTCCGCGCGCAGGGCTGCTGCCGCCGGCAGAACAGGCGACGGTGCGCGCTCAGGGAAAGAGGTATTCCCGCTCCTCGAGGGGGAACGCGTTTGCTTCGTGGATTTCCTTCCGCGGGTTTCGGGTTCCCCCTCCATGATTTCGTCCGTGGTCTCTTGTATGCTTATGGATTCAGATCCATGATCTGACCCCAACAGTGTCTTGAGCATCGCGAGCTATTTCGTGCTCTGCAGTGCTTCCTTGGGATCGCACCCAATTGGCTTCTGTGGAAGTCGCTATTCCTCGTGAGGAGGAATGTGGGGAAGAACAAGCAGGTGTATCCAGTCGGCGGCTTCGGCATCCAGGGCGTGGCGACACCAGCTATTTTCAGATGAAGAAGTCGACTCCGTCCAGGGCTGGCGGAAGAAATGGTTCTACATCAGGTGCGACCAAAAGGGACTTCCCGACTTTCGCTGATCGCGAGTTGCGGAAGACGAATGCGTGGGCGCACCCGCTGTCGAAGGAGGACAGGGAGGCGACTCAGCCCTTGCTGACGCTTCTTCGTGGCCTTCTAAAAAGTCTAGGGCGCGAGACAGGTGGAGTTCACCTTATTGCCACCTTCTTCAGCTTCGGGTGCAGCCGCTCCACGCTCGCGTCCACCCAATGTGGGCGTATGAAGGTGTTGGCGATCCCGACCGGACGTCGCCGACCGAGCTCGATGATGACGAAGTCGGTCGAAGGTGAGGAGCATCATAGCCTCCGAGCCGCTGACCCGTGTAACGTCAGTGCCTGGTCAAGCTGTACGGGCCTAACAACCCTGTACCCGAGGTGAGCTTTGTTCGCTTTCATTCTTGCCTTGTATCCTCTTCTGTCGAATCTTTTGCCTGACTCGAATGCTTCATGTGCTGACAGGGTCGTGCGAGCTATGTTAGTCTTCCTCCGTTGATGGAGAATGGACCTCACGAAGAGGCAGAGTTCCCTGAGGAGGACGAGGCTGATGACGATGAAGTTCCCTCCGCCACCTCTCCGAGTGAAGAGTTGGAGGAGGATGATGAAGATGAGGAGCCGCTGGAAGCGGCAGAGGCGAAAGAGTGGCGACTCTGCTTCGGGCCTCGTCACCCGTGAAGGAGGCGGTGAGGAGAACGAGGAGGAGGTGAAGGATCGTCCTCGGCGCTAGGCACACGAGTGACCTGGCTTGAGCCTTTGATGGTGCCTCCCCTCGGCTCTGCGCCGCCGACTGTAGTTTGCGAGGATGCCTCCGTCTCCCTGGGCATGAGATGAATGCGGATGGCGCCATTTAGGCGCGTAACCATCTCTTGTTTGTGTCGAGTTTGCTTTTTGATTTGCGAGTCCTTGAATTG